>OZ004695.1:26408256-26621112 GCA_963924545.1 Pogonocherus hispidulus
ACCTCCTTATATATATTTAAGGCATTATTTCCGGAAACATTACGAATAGTATTTACCCTTGATCAAAACACTTATTCTGAGGTATGGAAAAAACAAAAATATGTCCTATATTTAAAAATGGAAACAAAAGATATGGAAACTCGTCTGTATGGAAAAATCTACAACCACGTCAGCATATACATAGCCGATTCTTGGCAATCGTTACTTATTCACATTACTTAATTATAAAAGAAACAAATTAATAAACATAATAATATAAATATTGGAAAAGAAGTAGGATCAGCAAGGTAGATATTTTCAAAATCTGCACTATTATAAGAGGAATACATTAAAAATAGATCATCAGTTTTCAACTTACATATTATTATCTATACATTCTCTTAAAAATTTTGCTTTAGTTTTGGGGATAAAATTATAAAATTCTATATCAATGTATTCGCAAGATAACATTCTTTCCAGGTAAGTAAAAAGTCCTGCATAGCATGTTTGTGTTCATAAAACTTAAGTGTATTTTTCGTATTTAACTATTCAGAAGTAGCTACATAGATAAATAGTAAAAGCAATGAATTGTAACAAAACTAAAGGGTATTATTTAAGCTCGCATTATAATAAATAATTGTGCAAAATATATATTAAATGTTTGTGCATTAAAATAAGACTTTTTTAACATTACTATTTTTGCACTAAAATAATGATTACTATTAATGAAATAAATGAGTCGTTGCACTATATCATGTAGCTTATCTATATAATATATAAAATATCATAGCACGACCTAGGTAAAAAATATGTATTGTAGGTGAATAACCGAATAGAGAGGATACCAACATCAAAAATACAGAGGTAATTAAAAAATTAAATATTATTACATTTGCATATTTATTTGGAGAAGAGCACTAATGGACAATTTGAACAAATACATAAAAATAAAATGTTATTTTCTAAACAAGTGTATGTATGTGTAACAAAAATAAAATTTGAATAATAGATTATAACTAAATAAAATACGCATATAATTCGAACGTAACAAATAAATAAACAATTTTCTATAAAAAAAGTGAATACCATAAGATAAAACTGATCGTGTAAAATAAACAACAACATAAAGAAACAATGAAAATTTACTTCTTTCGCGTTTTCTTTTAGCCCCCAAATCTAAACTCTTTGCCTCCAGGGTGAACATACATACTTAAACCGGATGGCGATGCCTAAAATATGTTTTCAGATGTACTTTTTAAAAAAAAATTGCGCACGTGCAGCGACCATCTTTTCACTTTGTTCCTTCCATGGTCAAAGATAATTTATAATATGATGACTTCTTTTTAATGTATCTATCAAAATCTAATGACTCTTTAGATGTAAGTTTATATTTATTATTATTAAATTTAATAAATTGTTTCCCATTAAATCAATTTAATGACAATTAGTTTTCTTAAATGCTTCATTTGATTATTCATGGAGGAAATATTTATTAAAATGCTGAAAATCAATGCTCTTTGTATTTAAAATAATGATCTTTTTAATAGTCCCCAAAATTAAATTTAACAAAAGTGCTAGAGCTTTTTCTATTTTTTATAGGACGAAAGGATCGTCCTTAATATGTTTTATATAATAGTTTAATACATTAACCTATTTCGTAACATATGATAGTTTAATCATGATTGCACATCATTCCTAATTAATGATTGTCTAATCCGCATTTATAATAGTTGGTAACATTAATGGGAAACTCAAATGTGAGCAACAAAGACAAACCCATTTATTTTAGGAGATAATATAGCACCAGTCTGTGTGGAATAAACGTTTGTTAATTTATGAATTATTATCTAAATTCGAGCATTTATGGGCATAAGGGTTTGGTTTAGTTCAAACAATGGCTTCACCTAATGTTATGATGGAGCGTCAAAGCAGGTAATTTCCATTTAATTTTACTGATGATGTTTATTTTACAATGAGATTATTGTTGGTATAATCATTATTAATATTATTACTGACACAGTAAATTTTCAATTAATAAGCCTTTACTATGACTTCGTGGGTTATGGTAGAGAGGAATAATTTTACTACCTCCATTTTCATTAATTGTAACACTATTTTATTACACTCGTACGTACCTATACATAAAAAATGCATATGTATGTAATATCGTTTATATTGCATATTTTTGTTCACACAAAGGTAAATGTCTACAGCTGGAATATACATATATTTTACATCCACTCCGTAATAATATGTATATTTTGACCGCAAGTTGATTTATTGAGTTGAATTAAATATTACAAAAACAAATAAAATAAAAGTATTAATAAAATAAACAATGGGAACAATTAAAATAATCGCTTGTATCAAGAATAATTGAATATCCTACTCCCAGAATTAATTAATTTAGTATTAAGATAAGTTAGGATTTCTATAATGTACACATCTTTCTTTATATAGGAATTAAGCCAAAAAGTTAACTAAGAGGTAAACTATTAATGAAATTATCAAATATTATGGTTCAATAAAGTTTTATATTTCGTCGTTACCTATTATCCTAGGTATGCAAAGGAATAACCTTATTATTTTTAAGATATGTCGCAAACAACTACTTTGCGCGCCACATGCACCGACCTACATTGAATTACAACGGCATATCTTCATATAACCTCAACATATTGTCTTTAATACATTTTTCTTTTTAATGGTGTTATCTAAATTATTTAAATAATGAAATATTAATCAAGCATCTCCTTTACATTAAAAATAATTATTTTTGGTGACTTACCTTTCATGTTAGTAGTGATTAGAAAGATACCCTAGTGCTCTCTTTGGGTCTTTGCTACAATATGTTTGACAATTATTGTCAAATTGATAGACAGATAACGGTCTGTTTTTCCGCAGGCGCTACTATAGCAGTGACCTCTATTGTCTTTGAGGAAGACAATCCTACTTATTTATTTGAAGGAGATGCCGAAAACACTTACTCCACGGGCAATGCGCCCCGACTGACATTGCATTACTTCGGCATCTCCATAGGAGTCGCCACATCCCTTCACTGAAACCAACCACAGACACTGACCGGTTTCGCGCTTATTATGCGCTCATCAGAGTGCCATAGGTAGTGGACTCGATGAACGATGTTGGGACGTGATTGCCTAATGGGCATTGTGAATGTTAGTAGTGGTAAGAAACACACCGTAGTGCTCTCAATGGGTGTTTGCTACTATCTGTCTGACAATGATTGTCAAATTTACAGTGGTGTGTTTCTCACCACTACTAACATTCATGATGAGCATTAGGTAATCTCTGATGAGCCCAAAATAAGCGCGAAACCGGTCAGTGTCTAGTAGAAGGTCTTGATGAACGATGTGGCGACTCCTATGGAGATGCTGATGTAATGCAATGCTAGTCGGGGCACATTGACCGTGGAGTAGTTGTTTTCGGCATCTCCTTCAAATAAATACGTAGGATTGTCTTCATCAAAAACAATAGAGACCACTGCTATCATAGCGTCTGCGGAAAAGCAGGTCGTTATCTGTCTGTCAATTTGACAATAATTGTCAGACAGATAGTATCAAAGAGGGCACTATGGTGTGCTTCTCACCACTACTAACATTCACTATGCATATTAGGCAATCATGTCGCAACATCGTTTATCGAGTCCACTACCTGTGGCACTCTGATGAGCCTAATAAGCGCGAAACCGGTCAGTCGGTGGTTGGTCTCGGTGAAGGATGTGGCGTCTCCTATGGAGATGCCGAAGTAATACAATGCCAGTCGGAGTAATTGTTTTCAACATCTCCTTCAAGTAAGTACCTTTTCTATTGAATTTTAATGATTTTTTTAAATTTTTGACTGACAAAATGAAATTGTAGCAATCTTCCTTAGCTTAATGTACGATACGTATTTCTGCTTCAGGGATCTTCAGGCACCTGTGTGGCATTAGGTTTAACATTTAAGAATTGTTAAAAAATTACAAGAAGTATACGACAATTGAACTGATTAAATAAAAATAATTCCAATGACAAAATTATCGGTTTGTAGATAACTCAATTTTTATAATAAAACTTTCCTAATTTCCTATATATAACTAGGATAGATGTTTTAACCTGAAATTGGGCCGTAAGACATTGTATCCAAATAAATATAAGAAATAATTAGTAAACTAAATTGTAAACGACTCATAACTCATACAGTCAATTAATTTAGTGGGAGGTATTTAAGTATTATATAATTGTTTTGCCATCACACTTATCTATTTCCTATAAAAAAACTAAATCCATTTTGCATATGGAGTTTAGAGTTATATTAATCTATAATGTTTGGACAGAACTGCTATTAGCACGAGTAACTAATCGGTGTAATACCCATCAGAGGATTTACGTCACTATGATATATGCTTAAATACAGCTGATTCTGCTATACTACTGATAATATCATAGGTTTTACTATCCTTGAACTAGATAATATACAATCTTACTTATATGTTGCAACGTTTAATCAAAACTGTTTAATTTTAACAGATTCTATGTCCAACAATAATCTGTTGATCTTATTATATTAATTGTTGATATGATTATACAGTGTTATTCAGAACTTATCCATAATAAAATTTGGGGATGTTCAACATACATGTACAAATATGTGGTAGTGCAACAAAAAATTTTTTGGCGGGTTCTGAAAACTATTTAAAAATTTTTCATTGCACGCCGCTGGATACTGGTCCACTGTAATGGAGTGACCTTGGGACTGACAATGCAAACTGGCTAGCACGAAAAAAACTTCGGAAGTTCTGAGAGTATACCGACATCCGGCGCAAAAAAGATTTGCAGCGTTTTTACTTTAAAATAAACTTAAAGATAGATAGATGTTACCAAAGTGACGTGTCTTAAAAATGAATAAAATTTTGTTACACTAATTTTAAAGAATTGCGCTACTTGATTACAAGGTATTAGAAACATGAAATTTATAAAAAATTTGCACATACCTTGTTACAAAAACTGTTCGAAATTTTGTCCCTCGACTTCTACACACTTTTGGGCACGCCTTATCCAATTTTGCCGCACTAAAGCGAATGTTCCTCCTGGTTGCTGATCTTGTAAACGCAAATTATTAAGTAAATTGGGGATTTTCAGCATATTGCTGCAACAACCACTCACAAAACCTAACTCGTAATTGATAATCCACTAGTAACAGTGCTTGAACAAGCTGGATATGATACGGATAAAACTGAGCTTCGTGTAGTAAGGGCCACACCGTTGATTGGGATAGGTACCCCAGGGACCTGCCTAGCGATCTGACTTGTACTTATTCGCGTATTTTCACGGACCAGATTCAACACTTGTTCTTCAGCTGCTAAAATACGTTGTGGTCGTCTCGGGCCACCATCTTGTCCACTCCAACTTCACCATAAATAAGAATCATGTCCATTAATTCAGCATTACTGTACACATGAGCCATTTTGCAAATTTTGCAGTTTAACTCCTACGATAAATAAAACACCCGCACTGAGACAGCGACACAGATAGACTGATGACTGCATAGACAATAGAGATATTATCACTCCAACTCTATTCGCTCGGTCTTAACAAGCCGTTCCAGGTACAAAAACTGTTGTTTACTGTTTTTTGAAGGAATGTGATATAGCGGATGTCGTTGAAGTACAGTTGCCCATCTACGTAGTCCTTTATAATGGTATAACTTTAAACATTTTTTACGGGAAATCCTAAGACTTTTATTATAAATTTTTTTGGTGATATCGATTTCTTATTTAAGGATGCACATATCCTCAAAGTTTTAGAGATAAGTTCTGAATAACCCTGCATACACCCACAGTTGTAATGAATTTCTGTAATTCAAAATAGTATTTTACGTAGAGATATTCATTATTTACGTCCTTTTACCTCTTATCTCTTATCTGAATTATTAAAAAAAATTACTAAACAGTTTTTTCTTCTTTAAGTGGTGGCTCCATC
Source organism: Pogonocherus hispidulus (assembly GCA_963924545.1). NCBI lineage: Eukaryota > Metazoa > Arthropoda > Insecta > Coleoptera > Cerambycidae > Pogonocherus > Pogonocherus hispidulus. The sequence continues at coordinate 26,414,214 of OZ004695.1, forward strand.
TTGTATTTTAATAGTAACCATATTGTGTTGTTAGTTTATTTGGATTTTTGGTAAAAAATAGGCTTAATAATACTGTATCAGTCTGCGAAAAGCATGTTTACGACACAAACTCAAAAACAAAATTGTTGAATATATTCAGCGCATATTAAATTATAGGTACCTCCAAGATTTTTTATGCAAGAAATTACAAGTTTCTTAAAAATGGAATTCCGTATAGTGTGATATAAATAAGTCCTACATATTATCAAGTTGTGTGAAGTGATATATGGATTTAAAATCCAAGTCCGAAAACTGGATAATTTATGTGTATAAATATACTCTGCATATAATCCACAAATATAATATATTTATATTATTTTAGTACATTAAGATACGCACTAATTTTTTTCGGAAATAAAATTTTGTATGTACAGGCCCTTACTTCATGAGTCAATCAAATACAGAGTCCTCGTAAAAACTTCCCACCAGCAATATAACCCTATGAAGTCTGTTCAGAGAATTTTCGTGGGGGGCATAATATTCTTATATGAGAAATACGTGAAGCGAAATAATCCGAATCTCAATAAAATTTTCCCATATGAAAGGATTCACAAAGTTGTCACGTAACAGCAAATTTTGTTTGTAAATCCAGAATATAGATGGAGATAGACTCGCAGATGACTAAAATTTCGGAGCCACTGAGTTGTCTTCTTATTTCTTTCAGTCAATGTTACTTTGCAGTAGTCGGGGTTATCTCTCCGGAATATGATTTTTTTCGTTAACACTACAATCTAAATGTTTGATTAAGTAAACGTTAAGGTTCGTCTGTAAATGCTACATTTATACCATCTGTAATGAAGCACATTTATTTTAAATGGACTCATCACCTGTAATTTTTTATATTATAATTCCGCTACCGAATAAATACCTGACATAATGTTGATCTGAAAATATAATTTACCATGTCGGCCCCACATGAAGATATCAGATCGCCTTGGAAGATCGAGGACTTGTTTTCACCAACAGTTCCAGGTCCTACTTATCCGCAGCGCATAGGATCAGTCGTTCGCTGAGCAATACCACCACCTGCCTGTTTGCCTGTCGCTGCTTCTACCACCAAAGGACCAGTAAATAAATTTTCTAAGTGCACAAAACCGCACTTAGAATTATTTCGCCGGCTCTAGTAAGCAAATAAAATAATCATTTCTCTTAAATTAGTTTCTTATTAAAAGATATTTTTTTATGTATTTGTTAAATATTTTTCGTCCAACAATAGATGTAATAGGTATATCATTAAAAATGTAATCGTTGAAGGAAAATATCCAAAAACAATGATGATACGATGATAAATATATTATTCGTAAATTATTAGTTTATGCATAAATATTTGATACGAAAATACAGAAGAGACAGTACAGTAGGAAATTTTCTAAAATTTTCCGTATTTAATAATCTTATATCAGCTGGTATGACTTCCCAGATCCCAGGAATGGGAAGTCTGGGACAGTATAGGACAGTGTGTATACACAGTGTCCTATACTCACTGTGGGACTGAGTATAGGACAGTGTGTTTATCTACAATATATTATGTTGCCCTAATAAATACGGAATGGTCAGATGTTTATGAAATTATTTATTTTTACCAATAAACTTATTTTATTTTTGCCCTATTTATATAGTTAAATTTAAATTTTAATTTTAAATAAAAATAAATTTTAAATACAATACAAAATATATCGTACTATGATATATCTTGATCTTGTATTCGTAATTATTTATTTTTAAAATACGGATGGATATACGATCGATATCGTTTTATATCCCACGGCCACTAACTTATAAATCTTACAATCTTCCAGTACTGACCTACGTATTTTAATAAAAATGAGGTTATTTTTAACTCTATACCCAACTATGGCAATGATTAATGTAGTACTTCCTCCGCAATAGCCTGCAGCTATAGATTTATATACATAATATCCAAGACAGTAACTCGATATTCAGATCCGAGTTTCATGGCCTAAGGAAGACAGACTAAATAATATATGACTATCGCTTACCTTATAAACCAGTATAAACCGTTTGGGCATTCCTTGGAGTGCTCCACATTAAACAACAGGTATTATTTAAAATCCAAATAATAGGTTGTGGGGAAGCACCGTTACTCTAGTTAATTATCAATTTGACATTTAAGGGTAATTACTACTGCATTGAAACTTTACTGCAGATTTCAAATAAATATATATATTTTAATTGAAAATAGGTATGTATATGTTAATTAATCTTCCATTTATTTACAAATATAATTTTATATAAGCGAAAATTCAACTGTTTTAGAACTATTTAAAATTGAGTACCTAAAAAAATTGTGTTATAATTTATTAATTTTGTAAATAATGTTTAAAAAGCTTTACAAAGTGAAGGCCGCTTGTGTACTTAAAATTATTGTAACTTAAAGATTTTCACTTTTTTCTTTATAAAAAAACAGACATGATAGGAAATCAATGGAAGCAAATGACAACAAAGTAATCCACTCCTTTTAATAGCAATTCTTGTGTGGATTTATTGTATATAATGAAAAGTATGTTGAAAAAAAACGTCAGCCTCAAAGTGGTTGGAGTGAAGATCCTCCGCGATTCTGACATAAGCATCATGACCACATGATCCTGTGGTTTAAAATAGAAATATATCAGATCCATCCAAATTATTTTCCGCGTGGGATTTTGTCTTTAGTTTTAAAATTTAAATAGCATTTTTTTGTTTTTATATCCAAATCACATTGGCAATTTTATATGAAATATAATTAAATCATTATCATTTAATGAGCTTCCTAAAACATATTTTTGGTTCTTATTTGTTTCTTTGATCTGTAGATACTGCTCACGTGTTTGTTTTTTAATAAGCAAGAAATTTAAAGACTTTCACTTTGTATGTAATGTCGCATATTTAATCAAGCCAAGAATCAAGATTATTTAAATGTTAATAATAAAACAACTAAACAATATAATACTTTTTATACCTACTTTATATGTTTTAGGGGTTATAATTTTTATAATAATAATAATAATAATAATAATAATAATAATAATAATAATAATAATAATAGTAATAATAATAATAATAATAATAATAATAATAATAATAATAATATCTCTACCCCTCATTGTAATCGCAAGGATTAGCCCGAAAGTCTGAGACTTGTGTGGGAGAGGGGGAGGCATATTATTATTTCTCGGGCCGCATTTGCGCCTCAGGAACGACTTACGTTGGTAGGCCCTAACCACTATTCAGTGCTGGAATGAGGGAAACCTGGAAAACCTCATTAGTTAGGGGGACAAGTCAAACATCAACTGATTTCAATCTCTCACATTAACACCAAGTTGACATTCTTCCCATCCTAGGCCATCGCCAGGATAGTTGCCAAGCCATCCCTGCGAATAAGCCTTGATCTACGAGCAAACAATTTAATGAAAAATTGTTGGCCGAATGGGAATTAGAACCCACAACCTCTGGGTTCAGCGATGAGACGCTAAGCCCTGAGCCACCGGCTCGATAATATATTTATCATATACTTACTAGTATTATTAGTTTTCTTAAAAAACATGCTGTTAATACTTCTATGCCAACTTGGTATTTTAAATTATTTTGATAAAAAATAAGGAATTTATTAAGCTTGTTTCAATCATATTATTATTAACACTAGATAACTTTCGTAAATAATTCAGTGCTATATTCAGTAGTTTTCATGGAACAAAATTAGGATTATGCAAATTAAAAACCAGTAAGTTACCCACTTACTGTTGACAGAATTCTGTAGTAGGTACCTATAGAATCAGTGGCATAACAGAACTGAATATAACTATATGGAAGAAGGTTACCTTGAAATTATATCACAGAAAAAATATAGTAGTGGTAGATATATCATTGTACTTTATTTTTTCTGAATCAATGTGTTTTTTCATCTACAACTATTTTAACCAGGTACCAGGATAGTCTAGAATTCATATTCATAGAGTACTAAATGTTGGGAACGGTCGTTTAATATTTGATGTACCTACCTAGTATTATAGACGTTTACATTTCTCGTTACCCAGAAATTAGGTAAGAAACGCCGTAGGCTTTTATTAGCAATGTAAATTTTGAATAATTTGTTAGCTGCGGACAATAATATTGTAGCCGAAGGAACAAGTGTTCTTTTTTATATTTCAGTAAAAATATTTTTTGTGAAACTGTCATTAAAAAATACATTTTTAATTCATTGACAAGTCAACTAAAAATTGACTTTTATAATGTTACGTGTCAAAAACTAGTGTCATAAAACACTTTTAACACTAGTGTCATAACACGTTTTCAACACTAGTGTTAAAAATAAAATGCTATACTTAAATGGGTATAGTCCTTATATATATAGTAATGTGCATTATTCTTAAGATAATAGAAAACTGTATTGATAAAATAGAATTAATATTTACATTTTTACATCATTACAAATTATTTATTTAGAAACATTAATATTAGAACCCGAACAGTTATTTATGTAATTCCCTGAGAAGTAATTGCGAAGGTATTCAGTTTAACTGCTATCGTCGACCTCAGCTGAAGTCGCTGATGTCAAAGTAGAATTGTTCAGCATAGGAAGAGGTACTGGTAGTGGGAGGAATTATCTCAGCAATTTTATTTTTATTTGCCACACAATCCTCGATATCCACCATGTCGTTTTATTGTAATTAAAGTAGCTCCCGAATCTGCTAACAAAGATGCCGAAGATCTTCGGAAACAATAGCCCGTGAAGTGCTTCGGATTTGGCAATTTCAGAAAATCGGCAATATTAGTAGGAATCTTCCCAAAAATATTTATCCCAACGGGTTGAACAGTACATTTACCGTTAACGTAATTTAGAAAAAAACGACGATGGGTAACGGCGGCTGGCCGTAATGCAGCATATTTATGGTAATAATTCATGTAGCTTCCCACGATACAAAAACTACCGCGAATGTTGGTTCTAGTCTTCAAAATATAAATCAATAAGGAGTTTTCTGATTTTTCAATATCATCAAATGTTAATTTACAAAGCTCTTCACGACGGCATGCTCCAAATAAACCAAAAATTGATGCAACTTTTGTCATTAAATATTTGCCGTCTGGAGCTTTATACAAAAATGTATTCATTTGTTCGGTAGTAAATATTTTCGATTTTTTGAGCGATATCTTTTTCGTTTTAAAAACGCTATTAGCTTGTAATACTTGCTTATATTCACGTTGTTCTTGATTTGCGTACCAGCTCTTTTCATAGAGAAATTAGACCACAATCTCGACCCTTCCATAACTTCTGAACCTTTAACCATTGAAGATTTTTCTTCAAAGTAAGCCAATAGTATATTTTCAGTGAACTCGTTTGCTACTTTCTTCATTTTACAGCAATCAATAAGTCTTATATGCTATATCATATTGTTGCCGCTATTTCTGGGCCGCTATTAAAGTTACAAACAATTTATTATTTTTATTGAAGGCGGCCATGAGAAGCAAACGAGGAAATATTACTTGTATTTTTTATGACAAACTCCAGCAAATAAATCATTTCTTATCAGCTTCAAGCTAAAATAAGAAACATGTGCCATGTAATAAAAAGATGGAAGCTACTATAATAAAGTATAGTATAATTATAGATTTATTAATAGGAAAAAGAAAAGAAGATCGTGTTAAAATTATTACGAAAAATCTGTTATTTTAAATATGTATTTATAATACGAAAGTAGGTACTATACTTTCGTACGTTAATGCGAAAGAAGAATGATCATGCTTATTTCGATCTGAAAAAGACTAACCAGGCAAAGACTACATAGTCTGCGAATACTTCCGCGGTTTGTGAGTTTGATAGAGCTAGATTCCCGGATTGAACCTTGTGGGAGATTATTAGTGTCTCGACGTTTCGGCTTCTGTTTTGAAACCATTTTCAAGCAAATAATAATAATAAAAGATAAGGGTGTTGTGGTTCGATTCCGGAGTCTCAATCTACCCACTCCAGAGATATCACGGTACTACACTTTCGTACGTTAATGCGAAAAAAGAATGATCATGCTTATTTCGATCTGATACAGGCTAACCAGCCAAAAACTGCATAGTGCGAAGACTTCCGCGGTTTGTGAGTATGAGAGATCTAGGTTCCCGGATTGAACCGCGTGGGAGATTATTAATGTCTCCACGTTTCGGCTTCTGTTTTGAAGCCATTTTCAAGCAAAGAATAATAATATAAGATAAGGGTGTTGTGGTTCGATTCCGGAGTCTCAATCTGCCCACTCCAGAGATATCACCACTGATCGTCTCTGAAACCTCAGTCAGTTTAGAGTCTGTTGCCTGACGAGTTTTCTTAGTGGTAGGCAACTACTGAGAAAACTCCCTTATTCCTCCCATATTTTTCTAAATATTATAAGGAGCGTGGAAGCAAATGGTTTGCTAATATATATAACTATGGTGATTGTTAACAATTACTAACTTAGTAAAAAATGTTATTAATAATTATTGCAGCAACATGTTTGTCAATGACTCCATAATTAGCAGATTAAAAGGGTTTCTTAATAACATACCCACATTCCACAAACAATAAATATAGCGGAAAATAATTAGAAACAATAAAGGCTGTCAACTTAATTTGGATCACAGTGTACTATAAAAACTCCATTTTTACTAAAAAGGGTTTCACTTATCTCGTTAACCATTACCAGCATATTACATTATATTGCCGACATGTCAAAACCGTAACAAATCATTCTTTTTCCTAAATAATATTTCTGCATGGCCGGATCCCCTCAGTTTTCTCCCTGATGCTGATATAACCGTAAGTAAAATAACCGTAATATTGTCAGTTTATTTGACGAACTCTCAATGCTGGTGTCAGCGGCAGCTAAATAAGGACGTTAAAGCATGTGGACGTTGATGTTGATTTATCTATATCGATGGCTCTATAGAAAGTTGGAGAACTAATGGATCAAAGCATGCTGCGAGATATTTTTAGTGTCAGATACTAGCAGTGGATAGTCAATTAAGGTTTTGATTAGGTATATCTTTAAGTTCTACGACTTTTAATCTCATTCAAAACTATATTAAATGTCAATTATAATTACGACACCAATGTGGTATCTACAAGGTGAAGACTTAAACTAGAATAAATTAGCTACCGGCGAGCTGAATAATTTTTCGAAAAATTCCCGAGACACGTCAACGTTTGAATGTACCTACCTTTTCCTAGCAATATGCGAAATATATCCCTTCAGGGAGAACTACCCCTAACCTTGTTTTTTTAAATGCAACTCTATGGCATGTGACCACTCATTGTAACAGAAAGACGAATCCATGTGACAGGAAAGGTGACAGAAAGACGAATCCAGAGTACTGATCACATTTAATATTTTTCAAGAGGTTGAGGGTTGCATAACATTAAAATATTAATTAATTACGTTAAGTTTAATTACCTTTCAACGTAACAATTGCTCAAAATGTGCTCAATTCACTTGTTGGCAACATTCTAATATGTGATAGGTTTCGTCCCTTACATTACGTAACATGTTCGTTGTTATTGCCCTGGTTTCATCTCTTTTTATTTCCTTCAGCTCATCAATGTTGTTTGTTTTTTGAACGTAAACCTTACTACGCTATTATTGTTCACCAATATCAAGACAAAATTTTCCCCGGTGGATTGGATTGGTACCATTGAATGTCCAGCAAGATCTCCAGATCCTACACCATTTGATTTCTTTTTGTGGGGACATCTCACAAGTAAGGTTTACATTCAAAAACGATAATAGGCAGTATAACCTAGATAAGCTGCCATAACACGCTCTAGCCCAATGCGTCACCTTGACGGTTTGACCATTGAGCAATTTGTAAAGATATATTTTTTACTAATGGTTTTTGGTTTAACTTTTACTTGTCTTTCGAATACCAAGTAAAATTCCTAAGATTGAAACATTTGAAGTGCTCTGGTTTGAAGTATCTCCATTTTCCTCAACCACCTTTATATACACAATACAGAACATAAACATAAATAAATGATATAAACCAAACAGTCTGCATGACAATAAAATTGTTGACGATTAGATTTAAGAAATTTTATTTTTAAATTCTTAATTCATAGGAGCATTACCACTAAGTAAATTAAGTTATTACTAATCGTAGTTCAGTTATTTATAAAGTAAATTTAATTTTCCTACTTTATTTGACTCCTCATTTTTAATTTCTAGGTAAGTGTTGGTTAATGTTTCCAAGATGACCTGATGAGGAATTGTGGCTGTTGAAGCTACCACCAGTGCAAATCTGCTGTGGTAAATAATTAGCTAAAAGCGTAAGTAACATATTTGCATTGAAGAAGAATAAATAAATACGTAATAAAATGTAATAGAGTTAAAAAAAAATATTTTTCATATATTTCTCGTTTTTATACCTATTTGTTGTCCATATAGATATCTATATTGATAAATGCAATATTCATCTCTATCATGTAGGTATACCAGATAAATTTAAACATACATTATTAATTCTTATTTTGAAAACTAAAAATACCGGCGTAGTACTTACATGTTTTGTTTTCGTGGTGAAATAGCGTAACTGTTATGTTTTATGTCTTATGATATGATTTCAGTACACAGGCCAAGGAGGTGTTAAGAAGACCAGTTTCGAAATAATAAAAATATATTTCTAAATAAATACTGCTCAATGGGACAGCGAAAAAGTTATAACGTCTAGAAAATATTTTATTATCTGGAAGTATTTAACTATTAATGTCAATAAGCGATAACAAAAACGTTATTTATTAAAACTCAGAAGGGAAAGAATGACAGTAGACTGCATTTAATAAAATGTTTCTTTCATTTAACAAAATAAACAATAATATAATATGATTACAATTACCCTGAATTGTATGGATTACCACACAAAGAACGGTGGGTAATTAATTGTAATGATGATAAGATTGGGTGACCGCGCGATGTGCGGATGTGTTTGTTTTTGGTTCCTTTAAAGTTACAGAGTGGAACATTTGGGGTGTTGTTTAGTGGATAGGGAACGTAATTTTGCACTGTTGTCATATCATCAACCCTCTATTCACCTCCCTAGCTGCTCTCACTTTAAAATTTTAAATAAAAATCTGCATTTTTTATTGATTATGGAATATCACCTTTTCTTCATAATTATATGTAAAATAAGTCGTAGATTACACGCGGTTCTTTAGATCCTACCTTAATTGAAAAATTGAATATTCTAATTGTGTATCTAAAATCAGATTGGTGAAAAAGAGAGACTATAATAAGTAATGCTATCGTTACAACTGTCCTTTTTGATATTTGCTTCACAATAATTAACACTGACGTAGTTTTCCACAGGACACCAAAACACTATAGTGCACTCGACGCGCGTTTCGCCTACCAAGTTGGCATCACCTGGAGATGATTAAACCTAAGAACAGTTTTAGTTTAATCATCCCCAGAGATGATGCCAACTTGTTTAACGAAACGCGCGTCGAGTGCAGTATGGTGTTTTAGTGTCCTGTAAAAAACTACGTCAGTGTTGTCTTCACTCCAAAGGTTCCAACCCCCTTTCAAGATCACAATAATTAGTAATGTAGTAATTAGTAATTGTAGTAATAGATCCAACGTAATTACTATAATGATTTCAAAATGTGAAAATGACAATTTTGTAAAGTAAAATTATTAGAACTGTTTTAACTACTGTGATAATGTGATTTTGAAAAAAAAAAATGGTTGGTAAAACAGGTGTAGATGACCTACTTCGAAACTTTGCTTACAAAAGACTAAGTAAGTGGCTCGTGCATATTTTATAGTTTGTGTTTTGTATCTATAAAGAGTGACTAGAAAATTGAAGGTTTCATATAAAATAGTGATTAACACGATATAACTTTAAACAAATAAAATTTTTTTTAATTTCATATTGGTACTAGACCATTAAAATTTACAAATTCCAAAGAATATAACGAGGCCGGGACATTGCAAGCGAAAAAAGGTAAATGTAATTATTTTGCGACACATAAATTTCAATAATTTAAAGTTGCCTTCTACAGTAATTCTTTATTTTGTACACAAACCGAAGTTTTGCGCAGTTGCACCGTGAACTAGAGAACGAGAGATTTTGTTGGGAAAACATCATAAATATAAATTGTTTACTTAAATATGTACCAAATGCCGCTCTGTTGGAAAATGCAGTTCACAAATCCACTTTACATTATTGGAAACGATGATGGGTATCAGAATTTTATTAATAGCTCCGAGTTTATCAGTATCACCTATTTTTTCTACTTTTTAACAGTTAAAGAAAAGTATAGTGCTGCATTGTTTGATTGGATTGTAAAATAAAAAATAATAAAAATGCAGACGTTTCTATTATAATATATAGGCATTATAAAGAACAATACGTGTTTGTGTTAGTAGTGGTGAAAAAGACACCGTAGTGCCCTCTTTGGGTCTTTGCTACTATCTGTCTAACAATTCTTGTCAAATTGACAGACAGATAGCAACCTTTTCCGCAGGTGCCATTACAGCAGTGACCTCTTATTGCCTTTAAGGAAGACAATCCTACTTATTTATTTGAAGGAGATGCCGAAAACAACTACTCCACGGGAAATGCGCCCCGATTGGCATTGCATTACTTCGGCATTTCCGTATGAGTCGCCACATTATTCATCGAGACCAACTAACCAGTCACTGACCGGTTGCGAGGTTATTATGCGCTCATCAGAGAGCATTAGATAGTGGACTCGATCATACACAAGAGAACAATATAGACAATTCACTGGATAGGCGGGGAGCCGCTAATTGACTTGTGGCGACCTACAAAATTTTTAGGATGAACTAACTAAATATTGCACAGATTTCTGTTTTACCAATTGGTAGCGAAAGTGATTTTACTTGACTTTCTGTGTCAATTTTAATTTCTTGTTGACTATTTGTGTGTTAAAAATTCTGTTTTTTGTTAAAAATATTAAAATGTTTTACTGCTGTGTGCCTAATTGTAAGCACACGCAGAAAGATGCAATTCTTCGTTCTCTACCAATTCATTACATGGAGGTTAGTAAGATTTGTGTTGTAACTAATATATAGTAGTTTTTAATATTAAATATTTTAGATTTATCGAATTTGGGTTGACAAAATTATCATGCTATGTATTTAAATAAAAATCTAAAAAAATAAATTTTAATGCTCTATAAGTATTTTATAAATGAGATTTCTGAACTTGTGTAATATGAAGTTTTTTTCATAATATTTTAGGAATCCTCGCTGAAATATTTTAGACTAAGTACTTTGTAAACATTGTTTGTATTCAGTAGATATTATTGTTTTGTGTCAATTTTATGTATGCATTTTTTGTGCATCACAAGTTATGTATGTTCACGTATTAGTTTGGTTTGGTTTATGTGACCACATATTGCCATTTCTGACTGTAGAGGTTTTACAGAACTTAAATAAAATTCTATCTTATTTGTTGTTTTGGTTTACTCAACTTTGCCGAATGTGATTTACATTGTTTAGTTAAACCGGAAAATGCAATCAATTGATACAATAAAGAATGTGTTGTGTAAATAAATACCTTGATGTTTTAATAAACAGCACTAAAATTAGAAAATATTGTCTTATTTCATGCTTTTGTCTTATAGACAATATATTACATGGATAGTGTTTTGACAAAAGGTGTTCTCTTGTGTATGGACTCGATGAATGATGCTGCGACGTGATTGCCTAATGGGCATCGTGAATGTTAGTAGTGGTGAGAAACACACCGTAGTGCCCTCTTTGCTCTGTTGCTCTATCTGAATTAAATAGATAACAGAATATGTAACATTAACTTGTATTATGTGTTGGTGCTCATATTTTTTAAAATCACGGATTTAGTATTTTACTTTTATGTTTATTCTTTACTGATTATTAAAATATCAAGGAAAATAGCTGAATTGTAAAAAATATGTAACAGTCAATTTCCTTCCCTTAGAAAGATGTTCTTTTGTGCAGATTATTTGTTTCCACAATCATCTCCCACTGGAAATTAACTACCTTTCGTTGATTTTGTATTTTCTAACGTAAGGAACGGTGGCTGGCATGTTAAAACCACGATGGATTAAAGTTTAAAACGCCCTGGTTACGGCAGGTACTGAAAATTTTAATTATACTCCTAAATTATTCTCTAAGCTTCGAAATAGTGAACTCTTTTCAGTCATCCGCGTTTTATATCGTCTAGGTTAATAATGTAGAAAATGGCAGATGACGTGTGTGTATATTTTTAAAAATAGTTGCGTGGTACCTGAAATGTTTTCATTTTGTGTTAATAGTGTAACAAATTGCAAATGACGTTTGTTGTGCTTTTTTTAAGAACAATTAGATGGAATTAATTTTATTTTCATTTTCATAATCAAATTTAAAAGAACTTTAGCTGAAGTTGCTTTTGAATGCCTTGGATACAATTGCTTGGATACAATACAATAATAGTAGCTCCGGATTTCATAATAAGAAATAAAGGATATTTAGCTAAAATTGCCTTTAAGTACTTTCAACACTTGGATAATACTTTTGGGGCAATTATGTCCAAGATATTAAAAGGTAACTTTAGCTAAAGTTTCTTCAAATTTAATTATGAAGCCGGCCCTAAGTCTTCCAAAGAAATTATAAAATAAGAATACAATAATAATATTTCTACCGCTCATTCTAATCACAAGGATTAGCCCGAAAGTTTAGTCTTGTACGGGAGAGGGTACGGTATGTTATTATTTCGCAGCCCGCATTTGGCCTCAGAAACGATTTAAGTTGGTAAGCCCTAGCCACCATTCAGTGCTAGAATGAGGGAAACCTGGAACACCTCATTAGCTATTGGGGCATTCAATCATTAACTGATTTTAATTTCGCATAAATACCAAGGTGAAAGCCTGAGCCATCGGCTCGCAAAAATGCGTTTTTATGATCTTAGGTATTCAATATAACTATTTGGAAAATTTTATTTTCAAAACACAAATGTTTGTTTTAACAATATTTTTTTAACTTTGGAAATTAAAAGAAATATATTTAGATATTCGAGCTGCTTAATAATTTTGAACGCATTTTGACAAAATCGCTTCATGGCTGAATATTTTACTTAATCAAATGTATTTAGATTTCTCAGATAAGTTCATAAATAGGTAGAGAGGTACTAGATCAGCATATATAGCAGACACATCACATAATATAGTGTTCCAAAAAAAAAAATTATGTATGGCTTCACAGTTATCAAGGGTTCAAGGGTTATCAAGTGGCGTTTGGCATTCAGTATCAACTGACTATAACAAAATCAAACCCTCTATTCTATTTAAAGGTATTACACCTACTTCAGTGAAACTTTCATAGAAATAATATTAAACAATTAAATTAAAAAGGTAAACAGTTAAAATTGACACACCTTTGGCAAATTTCATGAAATTTTTATTGTCAGTTATAAATGAAATTAATGAGAGTTCAGAAAACTTTATTTTTTATTTACTTGATGAATGTTTCAATTTGTGGTTATTTTTTAAATGTTTATTGTTGATTCTCATATTACTTATTATTTATTTTTGATTCTCATATCACTTATAAAATCATCTTTAGTATGGTAGATTGCAAGTTGCTGATAAGGGTATGAAACATGAAAATTTATTAAATATATTACATGTCTTTGTCTTTTTTTCATTTGTTATACCCATAAGTAAACATATTGATACACTACAAACCACTTCCCATAGGTAATTAGACATTTTTTATGATTTGTTTTATTATAATGCTTTGAGGCTATAAAATAACGGATGAACCATTTTGATCACAAGCAGTATGCTAGAGTAGCACATGACATAGACACTTTGATGCGTGATGTGCAACTCAAGAAGTCGGTAGGGGTGTTGCAGTGATGGTAGGTTTTAGCGAAAATTTCCAGTATTGTCATTTATAAAGTATTTCATGAAATACGTCTTCTAAATCAAAACCACCCTCGACGAAAAGACTTTTTGATCACCTCTTATATGTATTATGTATATTTCAGAATAGAAATGTCAGAATCAACAGAAATCATTTCCATCAGATTTGCGTTGAAATGTTTATGAAACTTTCATTTCAGTTGACGGTAACCAGTAAATTCTAAATGTTTACAGTTTTCACTATTTCTAACTGAATGAGCACAAAATAAATGGAAGATAATATAAATGGTAGGGGCCTATGTAAAATGAAGAATTAATTTAGTATGATAAGAAAAGTATTATTTAATTTTTGTTTCTGTTGGGAGGGATTTGACCTAAAAGCTCAGAAAATGTATTTGGAAGCTACTTAAATGAAAAGTCTGTTTGAGGAGTTTCAATAACACTTTCTATAAGTAATTCTCTCTTAATTATTTCATTTATTTTACCTTTTGAAACGTCGCGTAATTCACTACTTCTTTTCAGCCTGGCGACTTTCTGACCATCTTTCCAACACCATTTCTTGAGTTTATGGTCGTCTGTACTACAAAATGAAATAAGTGCACTTATTTTTTTATATGATTTTTTGTAATACTATTTCTGTATTTTATTCACTTACTCACGATTCTTAAAACCGGTCATTTTAAATTGTTATAGACTATTTTGAAAGGAGTTGGAACCTTAGATGTGAAGATAAGACTGACATAGTTTTCCACATAACACCAGAAGACTATACTGCACTCGGCGCGCGTGTCGCCAACCAAATTGGCGAAACGCGCGTTGAGTGCAGTGTAGTGTTTTGGTATTATGTGGAAAACTACGTCAGTATTATAGGTTATCTGATAAACCGTTCTAGATATAATTTATTTCTGCAGGTTCTGACTGGACAAAATTGTTTAAATCTGTTCTTAATTTAATCCGAAATCTGCCGAAGTTAGAAATTGAACTCTCCTGGTTTTACCAGCATCTGTTTAAAAGTTTTAATTTGCTTTTTTGCTAGGCGAAGTTTTGTGGTATAAACAAATGTGCACCCAAGCATTCATATATAAAAATTAGAAATAATGCTTACATCAGAACCAATGCTTGAGACATTATTCCGTCTAATATTGTATGACGCTATTCTCCTCTCATCCGAGTTATTTCCGAAATGTTACTTGAAATGACTAGCATGATATATAATATCTGGATTGGGTCTTCCTGAAAGCAGTATTTCCTTGAACTTGAGGATAACGAAAATTTACACATATATCTAATAATTTACGGTGACAAGGATACCACTAGGTGAAGATAATGATCAAAATTGAAAGCTGAGCGTCATCACCGTTTCGTTATATTATGAAATTATCAAGTTTTTTATTATTACATCTATCGAATAGTGTCCAGAGACTAAAATAGTATCAATTCGGTTTTAATTTATTTAGTGAAATGCAATATTAATACGATATTATATTAAAGTCTGGTGTTTTTAGTAATAACGTTCCAGTACATAGTATGATAAGCATACCTTATCTATCTTATCTATGTCCTGTTTTTAAAAAAGGATCTAAATTTGACATAAATAACTATAGACCCATTACAATAATATGTAATTTTGCAAAAATCTTTGAGTACATACTACATGACCATATATATAGCCATTTTAAAGCAATTGTTATACCACATCAACACGGTTTTGTAAAGGGTAGGTCCACAACGACAAATCTATTTTGTATTACGCAATTTATATCGGAATCTTTGGATGCCGGTACACAGACAGATGTCATTTACACCGACTTCTCGAAAGCATTTGACCGCTTGAATCATGACAATTTTCTGCACAAATTAGATTTACATGGTATTTCTAATGATTTAATTCATTTTTTAAAACTTATTTGGTTGGTAGAACTCAGTTTATGCAGTATAATGGATTCCAATCAAATGACATAATATGTGTCAAATTGAGTGTGCCTCAGGGATCTGTATTGGGACCATTGCTGTTTAATATATTTATAAACGATATTAGTAATAACTTTGACTGTGGCTGTTTACTTTATGCAGATGATCTTAAACTGTTTTCTACTGTAAAAACCACAATTGATTGTTTTAAACTTCAGGTGAATCTAAGTAAACTAAATAATTGGTGTATACGTAATAGCTTGCCACTAAATGCATTGAAATGTAATGTACTTAGCTTTAGTAAAAGTTCTGACAAGGTTATATTTGACTACAGAATCAACAATGTTTCACTGTGTAGAACTGATACTTTCAAAGATCTAGGTGTCACATTTGATAGAAAATTATTTTTTGTTCCTCATATACATAATGTAATTAATCAGTCTTTTAAAACATTGGGCTTTATGTGTAGGAATGGAAGAAATTTTTCTAGTGTTGAAACAATTAAATTATTATTTAATACATTTGTTAGGTCAAAATTGGAATATGCCTGTGTAATTTGGAGTCCGGGGTATCAAATTCACGTAAATAATTTAGAAAATGTACAGAGACGTCTACTAAAGTTTATTAGCTTTAAGCTTGATGGGTTTTATCTACCTGTTGGTACGCCACATGACCAATTGTTAGTAAGGTGCTCAGTTAAGTCTCTACAGAACAGAAGAGGACAGAACTGCATGTGTATGTTTCTTTATAATATAATAAATAATAAACTAGACTGCCCCGAAATTTTATCTCAGCTTAACTTTAGAGTCCCGATCGTGCCAACTCGTAACAACAAAACATTTTATATACAAAGAGCCCGCACCAATGTTATGAGCTTTTCTCCACTGTCTAGAATATGCCAAACTTTTGAACGACTTTGTCCGGGAGTTGATATCTTCTGTACGAATGCAGGTTCTTTAAAAAACTGTATTTTGGGATAATTACTGTATTGTTATTGTCGTTGTGTTCTTGTTACTTTATTATTGTATTTGTAATTTAATTGTATTAAAACTTTCTTTTTTTTCTTTGTATGGTTAGTTCATGTTCTGTAATTGGATTGTTGAATCTGTAGAACAGTGTACGTAATAAATAAATAAATAAATAAATAAATAAATAAATAAATAAATAAATATCTATAGATATTTCTTACTATAGGATGCAAATAATATTTCAGAAAATGTATCAATTGTGTAAACTGGTCCTGCATTTCATTTAGAAATAAAAAAGAGAAATTTCGTAGTTTTTCTTGAATAATTGATTCCAATCAAGTTATAACCAGTTCTTCAGTTTACTGCCTATTTCCAAATTAAATACACCACTAGAAAATATTAATACAATTTGGTAAAATATTTATTACCGATTTATATCTAGATAAAAATCTTCGATTAAAGTGGAAACCGTCGACGCAATAGGGTATTTCATTTGATTTGTGTTGGCATGCACAGAGGAGTCGTATAAACTCAATCCTGTTCCCTTCACACACCTTTTCTTTCCAGGTTTCCCACGTGCCTACACTAAATGGTGATTTAAAGGTTTACTAGCTAGTCGTTCTTGAGTGCTGATGAGGCATACAGGAAAATCAAACACCAAACACACAACCCTGTTTGAAAATTATTTTCAGACCAAATTAAAAACTTTTTTAGCTAGTTAGCTAGTAATTTTAGATACTTAACAGATATTATATAATTGTTTCTATGCTTTTTAATAGGTGTTCAACAAAACAAATAAAAGCCAAGTGATAACATTCATTTTTTTTTAGTTTTATATTCATTCTTTACTCACAAATCTCAAATTCTAAGCCTCTATAAAAACATTAGCAACAGTGGAATGGAAATATTCTTTAATATTCGTGAAATTCTGGGGACATTACCTAATTCTTGTATTTCACTGAAGAGTTCTTTACCAATTATGCATCGTCGAGTATTTAAAAATAATTTTGATGCATAGTAATCTAATGAGGCAGTCAATTACAATAAATCACTTGAATAGTGCAAATGGTTCAAAGAGAGAGAAGCTTAATCGAGAGAATTATTCCTCCGAGGACAGTGCATGAATATATTCTGTCCATTGTGCACACTCTACACAGTTAATGTACACACGCAATTATTCTTAAACCTTGATTGACGGTTGACGAGTAAAATATTTTGCAGTGACGACTAAGTGAAAGGACAAGAGAATGTATACTGATAGTACGGAAATACAGAGAGAACTAAATATAGTATTCACTTCCTTAGTAATTTTTCTTATTATCTGTAGTCAAATAGTACTCACACAAAGGGCCACAGCCTTGTGGTATATTTTATTATGTTAGCAAGGACTGGCCAAGCATGAAAGAGATCGATCCGAGCCCGTCTCCCGCACTGCTCCTGATCATTTGTCCATGTTACGTGCAAACATCTTAAAAACAATACAGCGCCCTGTTAGGATCCACCCCGTTCAACTTAGCCTACTATATATCAAAAGGATATGCAAAATCGGAACAATCATTTTACCTCCAGATGAATAGGCGTACTAAGCATGATAAATCGATTTATCTGAAGAGAAGGACTTGTTTGCGTCCCGTTGTGGATGTAGTAAAAAAATGGTTGGATCATCCTTATCACTGTGTTATTTTCAGTTCTATTCAGCCCGTTCATTGTAAAAATCTTCTTATATAATAAACATCTACTACGAACGAGAATGAATGCTATACAAATTAGAAACATAATAAGCATATTTCTATGAGAACAAATCAAGAAAAGTACTCTTATAAAAAAATATAAAGTAGCCAAGTTACCCTAAAGTACCCTAATTATATCTTTTGCATGGCATCACTAATAAGTTTGTATTTAGTTTACATGAAAAAACGAGAAACAACAAGTTGTTTCTTTCGGACTAATCCTTGTGACTAGAACGAGGGTTAGATATATTATTATTAGTATTATTTGCATCACTTTAACATTTGGTGAAAAATGCGTAAAAGCACTACACTAAGCGATATTTTTAAATGACTACACCACTTGATTACTGATTCATCTAATTTGAGTTATAAACACTAATAAATTGATCATTAAATAATCAC
Organism: Pogonocherus hispidulus; assembly: GCA_963924545.1. Lineage (NCBI taxonomy): Eukaryota > Metazoa > Arthropoda > Insecta > Coleoptera > Cerambycidae > Pogonocherus > Pogonocherus hispidulus. Next base: position 26,433,119 of record OZ004695.1, read on the forward strand.
TAATTCTAATTTATGTTTTCATTCTAACACAAATATTATAGATTTAAACTTACACAAAGACAACCCCACTTTACATTTTACATGTTTTATAGTTGTCCCCTTAAAAGATTTTTATATTATTGTTTTACCCATTGACAGCATTTAGTAATCGTGTTAGTATCGTAATAGTAGTATGTAATAGTATCGTGTTAGTTAAGAATAAAATTATTTAGAATGGAAGTTAAAAAGACAAAATGGAACAATTAATTTTAATTAGTTTGTTTGCAAAACAGGAGCTTTTGTCACGGAATTATGTAATTTTAGACATTATAATAAATTAAATTACATTTACAGAGAAAAAGGTGTCTCTAAATTTTTCATTAGCTCTATAATGTTGAAAATATCTGTCTTATAATTATAAGTACCTAGGTAATAGGTTCTTACTGCCATACTCCTTATTTAAATTTAAAGCAATCAATTTTCTTAAAAAATTATTAAAATTAAGGAGAATATAAGAATGAAATGAAATATCTTTGTTCTTCTAACTGAATATATTTATAATTAAGTATGTATTTGATTTTATAGAGACTTTGAAAAGTCTTATATCTGCGTAATATTTAAGATCGTACCTACTTTGTAAACGTAGTGAAATGCACAAAAAGTTTACTGAGAAATAGTAAATTATGGGCAGTTGTTTCTAGTCAAATCATGATGTTCCTGATCAGGCACAAATACACTACGCCACTGGTGATTTTATATTAATATTATCTTTATAATTTTACATTTTACTCCATACATAGAAGATCTAAATAAAATGTTTACTTAGTATCTTTAATAGACACCTAGACCAAAATTTGATTAAGGGTAACAAGTTAAAAAATATCTGATTATTTAACATTTCAAAAAGATCTTAGATACTTCAGTCGGAAGCATCTTACAGGTAACTTAAAATATCTAAGATTCAAGTATACTATATTTAATATATGTTTATTATTTAAGTATATTTTTCAAATGTATTTAAGTTAGGTTAAAAATTCATTTAATTTTTTTAATCTAGAACCTATAAAAACCTTCATTGTTAGCATAAACGGCATTAACGAAAATTTCCCTCTAAACTATAACTCTGCGTTTTATTTTTAGATATACCTACCACAGAAATATTTACTCTACATTATTCGAGCATCAACACAACTTTCAGAACATTGGGAGTTCCCCTAAAATCACTTCACACACAATTAAGCGGTTGTAATCCTGAAAATTATGATCCCAATTCAAACACACTCAAGATGATTTGTACTTTAGACTGCTCGGATAATTCTCATCGGAATATTTGCTCTATTGTTTCAGGGCTATATCAAATTTAATCCTAAATTAAAATTAATTCCATATGAATATGTATAGGAAAGTTATTTATTCGAGTTGTTAAATCAAAAACTTCAAGATTTATTGAGTATTATATTATTAATTCATAGTTTCCCTTACTATCAAAAGAATATCTGGTAAAAATGTTACTAATAACTAATTACCACCATCTAGTAAGAAATACCAGAAACATCTACAACTTGCAGCAATCGAGTGGAACAGTTGAAAAACGTTTTTAAACGCAAGCAAATATAGACATTACTGGTAATTTACGCCAATGTAAATAAATTGTTATTTATGACACTATATGCAAGGCTGTAAGGCTATGTAAAGGAATAAAAATATCAACAACTAGTAATAGAGGTTAAAAAAACATGGAAACAGATACAAGTTGATATTATTCCATTCGTTACATTATCGTCTCCATGATTTTTTGTTAGACTTGCTATTAACTCGTCTATAAGAAAAATAAACTGGCAAAAAACTGAGAAGCGCATAATGCGCAAAAACACGAGTAATTATGATAATAATATTAATAATAATAATAATAATGATAACAATAATAATATTAATAATTACAATACTAATAATAATAATTGTGGTACTGATAATAGGAGCCCTCGGTGGAGCAAGAGATACACTGCTTTCGGTACTGAATATCGTACCGGCATACTGAATTTCGGCAGATTTACTCACCCGACGGACGGGACGTGAGAATAGCTACTAATAACCACCAGCGCCCGGCCCTGAGAATCGGAGCCAGAGAACCGGTCGACTGGTCACAGCAGGTTGGTACTTGATGGAGCCTGCAAGGTAATCAGGAGTTTGGATCCCCTCCTCTTCATGGTCCAAAACCATGAAAATGCAGGGGTTGGAGCATTTCTCCCAGAGACTCAAACTCTAACCCAGTCTCTGTAACCGAGTTGGGATCCTTTTAGTTGAAAGCTCAAGTCAAAGCAGCATAAGGCCGCAATCTTCTGCAGCTGCATAAGGATAAGCCATTGCACAGTATCTTTTATAAGAGCTATTGCAGACCATGGTTTCTCCGAAAAGCTAACATTTGCATTTTTAAGGTCAGCGGGGCTTAAGTCGGAGACTGAGGGATTCATAATATCTTGTCAGGATGGTGTATTTAACACTCTCGTCTATCGAAGCCGTATCATAGATATGGAGGTCCGTGACGTTAACTGCAGGGCCTGCCATAAGACGCCGGAGATAATTATGCATCTGCTTTCCGCTTATCCCCCATATACAGCCTCGGCCTATATCCATTAGGTACACGGTTTTACGTGTGCTTTACTGCTTTATATACAGCACTCATACGAGATAGAAGAAAAAGCAGTGCTGCCATACATTCCGGGGGTATTGAATCCGTTGTAGGGAATGAGAAGTGCCGAATTTATTGGAACTACTCATTTCCTACTCAGGCAGATTCGTGGCAATAACCCTGATGTAGCTCAAGGCAATGTTTGTTATCGAGTTCTCAGCTCCTTGCGATATCAGCATTGTCTTGAAAGATAAGGAGAAATGGACGAAATACAGAGACTCCATCCAGAGCATACTGTAAAGCTTGTGGTATAGGAGTCCTCGGTGGAGTAAGAGATACACTGCTTTCGGAACTGAGGATCATATCGGCATGCCGAAATTCGGTAATTTTCTAGCTGGTAGAATGCAAAAGGTGGTCATACGATTCCCGGACCCAGTAGTTATTCACCGCACGAACGGGAAAAGAAAAACGCTGAACTGAGAAACCCAGACTCTGTCACCGAGTTGGGGGCCCAGACTCTGTCACTGAGTTACATTCAGTTGTAATCTTAAGTTACCGATGATTGATTCATCCTTTAGACGATGATAGATGAATAATTATAATTGAGAAAACTTCAGAGTCTCCATAAAATAAGATTTTATGCAGAATATGAAATTTTTTAATGAAACTTTTAATAACGTTTTTTGAATAATATCCAAATTATGTCCAAGAGATTTATAAAACCAATCTCAGACTTTTATATGCTATCTAATTATTGATTTTGCAAAAGCAAAATATGAAAAAATTTTTTTTGTTTAAAACAGATATCGAAATTGGTAAAATTTAAATATTAGCTTTTCTATATGATTACTCCAATGTAGATATAGGTCAACCATCTCATTTAGGTATTTAATTGAGAACTGTTCTGTTTTTAGAAAGTAGATCCTCTACTGTGGTAGACAATGTAATGAGTTTTGTTTTAGGTTTTATCAGTGTTGAAGCTCCTTTAAGAACTTTATTTAAGCAACCCAGAAATTGGTTTAGTTAATTTTCTGTTGATTGTTACATACACATACACATTTTCACACGTATTAGCAGAAAAAATACACTATTGCCTGGGAAATACTGTATCGTCTGCATAAGATACTAAACGATCATTTGTGTTACTCATTCAGAAAATATTATGTTGTTATAGCACTTTGTTCTTTGTCATTGCATCACTTTTCACTTGTTATTGTTGATTGCTACAGTTTCAACCCTTAAGCTAGATTTCATAATAAAAAAAAGGATATTTAGTTATAGATACCTTTAAAAATGTTGGATAGTATTGTTGAGAAAATTGTATCCAAAGTATTAAAAAAGCATCGCCCGTGCACATTAAATGCTGAAGCTGCAGTAACAATCAGTTACATGTATGAAAAATTGCAAAATGTTTTAATACTAGCGCATTCACCATTTCTTTAAATGCATTTCTTTATGTTTATATAGAAGGTGCCCCACGACGAAATGCGGCAATCGATCTCTAGAAAAGTAGCAACTGTAAAAGTTTTCAAATTTGGTGGTATACTACTGTTGATGGCGGCGATTTGGCTAAAATATTTTCAAAATGATGGCACCTCCAATTATACCGAAAGTATGTCAACTTGCTTGAGTATATTATTTAATTTTTAAATTCTACGCTGAATTCTAAACATATTCCATGTATAACATGTCTAAATATTATATAAAAATGTATAATGTACGTGACCTAAGTCTAACCTCTTTCGACATATTTAAAATTTGATTATTATACTTTAGCAGACTTCGTATAATATTCATAATAATACTTATAATTATTAACACAGGGTGCTCAAAATAGAAGAATAAAAATGAAATTAAAAAACTTAAAACTCGATTTTTTCAAATGGAAACTACTAGTTTTTATAATTTTATCTTGTTCAGCATTAAAAATAAGGCTAACTTTGTATGAGGTTATCTTTTCCGGAAATTAGTTTTCGAAATATTAGTAATTTAATATTTTTCATTTTTCAATTTCAGTTCAGTTACTTTTAGTTGGCCATGACGGCGTTAGTAAACAATCAAGTGCTAAATTAATGTCACTGTCGCCTACTTGATTAGAATTATCAACAATCATGCCGGGAATTAAGTACATTAAATTAACAATATTTCGAGAATTACAAATTTTCGGAATAGACAATTAATTTTATATAAAGTTAGCCTTATTTTTAAAGCTGAATAAGATAACATTATAAAAGCATGTAGTGTCCTACATGCAACGTTGGACATTATTTGTCCAACTTTATGCTATTATGCTTTTAATGATAATTACAAATCCTTTCCCTCGATACCACTTGAAACAATCCGTATATTTAAATCTTATAAACTAGGTATTTGTTAATGTAAATTATTTAATTACTGTTTGTGTTGATCATCGTTAAAATAAAACTCTACAAGAATTGAAAACATATCTAATGAATACCATTACAAATATAGCCTATGTTGTAGTATACGATAAAAAGGAATATTTGCATGTTGAAGAAAAATATATATTTGACCACCTTACATGTAACGTGTTAAACTTTTCAGGTCACAAAGTTTAAAATAGGCGTTCATCCCTTTGATAGAGAACATCATATGTTACTGTCATGTAGTAGCCATCCATGCGGAAATGGAGTGCCGTCTGTAGATGGTTGCTTTCTCGCTTTCTCTCTATATTGACTTGGATCCGTAGATTTTCCTTCCGAGTCCACTGACCCCTCAACCTAATATTACTGGCTTGTTATAAAGTCTTTCATGAGGATTTCAAGAATTATTTTAAAGTGTTAGAAGAACATTTAAAACGGATAAATACATATGTATTGAAAATGTAAACTAGGTATTGCTAGATGCCAGTTATTGTATATGTGACTATGGTTTTAATTCTGTGACCTAATAGTAAATATACTGGGGACATAGTTTAGTAGGGATAATTCAGTAATTAGTTTCAATTAATTCAATCAATGTCGTCCTATTTTCATCACAGAAGCCACACATCACATCATCATAAACGCGACGTTAGGAGTCATTAAAAATTAATTGCAACCTTAAAAATGATTAGGTACGAGTTATACGTTTCTTATTTCATACCGGTGATTTGTAGTTAATTGCGAAAAATTAATCAGTGATGGAATAATATCTTATATAATAATAAGTTTAATCATTATGCACCTGTGTTAGCAATGCGTGTTGTATATCCATTATTCACCTATTGATCTGTCACATATAGAATACAACGCTCTTATAATGGATTTTAGAATTCTAATAATGGATAAAGCGCATTTCTTTCAGTGTACCTACATATTTATACTGAATGTTTTCTACCAATTCATTCATGTAGGAGTGTATCAACCTCTGACAGTAATAGACTCCTGAAAGGTACAGACCATTAAATAACATGTTTTGTTACAAGCTATGTTTGCGTCGACATAGATATATAGGATAAATTCAGAGTTATATTTAACTTTTTCCGTTGAAAATACTACACATGATATATTCTTTCCTATGAAATAAGAATAACCTGATATAATATAATATGGGATACAAAATCGGTGTTGTTTATAATGTAAATTTATAAATAGAAATCGTGGGTAGAAACACCTTTAACTTTCTACAGTTCTCTAACAACTTTGTATAGGGACTACACGGTAGGAAACGTGTATAATTTTAAAAATTTGGATTGTTCTATTAAAAAATAAAAATGGGATTTAATACTAATAAATGTTATATATTGGTACTAGGTTTTGTCTAGTCTGGTTTGGTTGTATAAATAACTTGAACATTAATAGTAGGTAATTTTATATCTAACAATGACTAAATAATTTAAAACAAAATACACAAAATACAAATAAAATGCCTCTATATAAATAAAATAAAAATGTATACACAAATTTAATGAATATATTTTGACATAAATAGTCTACATAGTCTAGTTTAAATAGTCTAGCAGACATTTACATACTAACGGCCGTTTTCACAATGTACTAAGTCAGTTTCGTGACTATCAGTTTTGATTGGGAATTTCTTTAATATTTTATGTACAACTACGCACATTCTAAACTTATAGTTAGTTAACTATAGGTTAAGTAACGATAACCAGCTATTGTTAAACCTTAATAGTATACATTTACTTAAAAAAAATATTGCATTTGATATTATCTAACAACTTACTTATTTAAGTAGTTTTTAACTCGCCATGAATTTAAATATACGTAAATAATCTCTTTCCGACTAGTTTACATATTTTTGTGGGTATTTAGCTAAAAATATATGTATTATTACAAAATAAGTATATATTAAATATTATATTTATCACTTTTTAGAGATAATAAAAGATTTTTAAAGGAACTTTTTAAATAGTAAAGTAAGAGGAAGGAGAGGAAGTAAAGTAAGTAACCACATAAACATTTATTTTAAAATATTGTCTTATTTTTAATATTAGGTATTATCATTGTCATAAATACATGCTACAGTAAAAATGATTTAATAACATTAAATATTTCTAGTATTAAGTAATCCTAAATTAATTACTCAGAAATAAGTTACTACAAATAATTTAGTTTTAATGAATTAGGAATATATCAAACTGAATGAAACAACATATTTGCATGAAATTCATTGGCTTCATTTATGTTTCGACAACCGTATGCATCTTTGATGTAACAAAATATATTTATAAACTCCCATTTTATTGGGATTTAGGTCCCAAAACAACTTGTTTCTGTAAATAGATGTCGCTGGTTCCTTACGTTTGGACCACAGAGTCAAAAATGTTCACGCTTAATCTTTTTTGTATTATTCAAATGCATATTTAAAAAACATATTAACTTATCATCACGTCGTCTAGTATTCAGGAAACAAACAATGATAGACACGTATAATCAAGATGCTTAAAAATAAAGTACCTCACTGTTTGCAAATAATAAATATGTCAGCCTTTAATTGCTCATGCACGCCCAAGCTATTAAATTTATAGGGAGTCTAGCTGGGGTTAGTACTTCAGGGCTCAATTTATACATAAATTTGATTTGTCAAGTAAGGTGTAATCATGCAAAGCAGGCGCCATTAAATAACAGTAAAAGTGTTCAACCTGCATTCCCAGTCTAGTACGATTCCCTCCGAACTTCTCTGGTCAGTTTACGATTTTATCTGCTCAGGACTATTCTCATAACAATTTAAAATACTTCTCAAATATTTTTCTTTTCAGAGTTTCCTCCATCTAGGGTTTTTCTATTCAAAATTTAAAGTTGAGTTAGAGCTGTACCTTGTATATCTGGAAAACTTCATGAGGGCGTAATTTTTTATTGCATAGTGCCGATACCAGGTACTTGTCCCAATAATAAATTACATATAAATTAGTCAGTTAACTGAGACTGTAACATAATACTATAAAAGGAGATAGCTGCAGGAAATGCAATCAATTCTCTGATACAATAAAACATATAACATCCGGATGTAAACTAGTAGCAGGTGTGCAATATACCAATAGACATAATGCAGTGGCTGGAATTATCGCCCAACTATTATAAACTGTACAGGGATCTGGCAATGCAAAGTGATAAAACGGGTCCTCATAATATCATAACAGATTAGATATAACACTTCAAGTTAAAATAAAAAGGATCATGTAGTTAATTAAAGTGGGAACTCCATTTGATGTATAAACCAGCGAAAAACTGAGAAGTTCATGGTGGGCAAAAACACTACAATAATAATAATAATAATGATAATAATAATAATAAAAAAACTGGAGCTCCATTTGATGTATAAACCAGCGAAAAACTGAGAAGATTATTGTGGGCAAAAATACTACAATAATAATAATAATAATAATAATAATAATAATAATAATAATAAAAATGTAATAATATTGATATTTACATATAGAGGGTTATTCAGAACCTATCCATAATAAAATTTTGGGATGTTCAACATACATGTAGAAATGTGGTGTTGCAAAAAAATTTTTTTGGCGGGGTCTGAAAATTATTTCAAAATTTTTCATTGCACGCCGCTGGATACTGGCCCACTGTAATGGAGTGACCTTGGGACTGACAATGCAAACTAGCTAGCACGAAAAAAACCGGCGCACCCGGCGCAAAAAAGATTTGCAGCGTTTTTACTTTAAAATAAACTTAAAGATAGATAGGCGTTCCAGGTACAAAAAACTTGTTTACTGTTTTTTGTCGGAATGTAGTATATCCGATATCGTTGAAGTACAGTTGCCCATCTACGTAGTCCTTTATAATGTTATAACTTTAAAGATTGTTTACGGGAAATCCTAAGCCTTTTATTATAAATTTTTTTGGTGATATCGATTTCTTATTTAAGGATGCACATATCCTCAAAGTTTTAGAGATGAGTTCTGAATAACCCTGTATAAATTATACAAAAAATATACACACACGTGTATGTTGTGCAATAAAATGCACAACAGAAATGTCGAGGTTCAATATTGTTGCGGCCTTACCATATTGCTCTATCCATTCCCTTGGAAGTAAAAAACAATATAAGTGCAAAACAAGTGGAGAAGCAACGCATGTTATACATATATGTGTACAGCAATCTTATTATACCACTTTATTATAAATATCTATTTGCAACACGATCAAATTTATTTGAAGGAGATGTCGAAAACAACTACAACACGGACAATGTGCCCCGACTAGCATTGCATTACGTCGGCATCTCCATAGGAGTCGCCACATCTTTCATCGTGACCAACCACAGACCCTGACCGGGTTCGCGCTTATTATGCGCTCATCAGAGTGGCATAGGTAATGAACCCGATGAACGATGTTGCGACGTGATTGCTAATGGGAATGTTAGCAGTGGTGCGAGGCACACCCAAATAGGGCACTACGGTGTGCTTCTCACCACTGCTAAAAGATCTAATTTGATTTGTTTTTCAAAACATAGGTTAGAGGAGGATTTAATAGCTTAAAGGAGCTTAATAAATTTGTTTTCAAATGACAGGGCATATTTAAATAGCATAAACATGCATAAAAACCCAAAAAGCATAAACGTAGCTTAGATATTTAAAATAAGAGTGCCAGTTCTATTTAGGGTAGTATAGTTAGTAGTTCTACAATATTTACATAGTTTTACTCCTAGAATCCGAAATAAAACTAAATTTACCAATATTAGTGACACACCAATAATAATATTTTTATATGTTGTCCTACAACTTAAAATAACCAAAAGCAGATCAATTTAAAAAATATATATTAAAATTTAAGGAAATATCACACTTTACTGTCTTGCAGATAAGAATTTGTTTTTTTATTTATAAGATATTTTTGTTTCAATATTATGTAGCTAAGTACCTACTCGTTATTTTGGCATTTATTTTATACCTGGGGCTACTGTAAATATGATCCAGCTATGATGTATATTTGAAAGCACAAAGAATTTCATGTGAATAATAATTTTGATTACATATCAAATAAATTTTGTTCCTGTTGCTCAAAAATAGGAAACTCTTTAATCGCTTTAGCGATTAAAGAGTAGGAGAAGAGTAAGAGATGCAAAAAGATTAATTGGTGTTACCTTTTATGATTCAATATGTTCGACAAAAATATAATTTTCAGCATCTATTTTCTACATCTAGAGAAAACATTCGTAGTACCCTCGTGCTACACTTACACACTGTACACTTTTAATTTAATATTTTGTGTATAAGGAGAGATGAAATTGAAGAAACTAAGGCAAATAAATAATGTGTTATTAGCATTCTATGAACATAAAAAATTTTAAATCCAAAAGTTATATTTATGGTAGGAAAAATTAAGACAGGCACAAATTATTATATTAATTTCAACATACTGTGCTAGTACACCTGAATATTACTACATTTCTTGTCTCGGTTATGGGTTTCAATTTGTATACATATTCTCTATACCATGCGAGTGCTATTCGTTGTGATAGTAGGAATTGGATGTACATTAAGGCACTCTGCAGAACGAGAGGCACTCAGATCGCTACAATAAGCTGCTGCTTCGGGCCAGTGTTATATTCTCTGGCAGTGGCTAGATTTCGAAAGCGATATCAATTATTATCTTTAATTATAGGCTATTGCCTGTTTGTAAACTGTCCGTGATTGTGACTGTGACTTTAGAAACTATATTACAGACACAAGGAAGCAGGCTGTAACCCGGAGGAAAAGAACGATGCAAATATAATCTGTTTCTGCTCTTTCTGTGTAGCTAAAGGTAATAAGTAAGGATACGGGTTCAGATCTGGAACAGAAGTCAGTGAAATCCGGATAGAACATTATTACAGCAGGTACTTTGTTTTGTACCAAAGCGTTGAAAGGACAGTGAAATAATTTTCTAATTACCAGTTTAAACTGTCAATTATGTATAATTGTCAGTTTAAATGTATACAGAGTGAGTTTTATGTATGGAACGCCTCAATTATCTCGGAAACGGCTTGCCCGATTTTTATGAATTTTGGTTTATAAGGGTTTTGTAATATGGCCGATATTATTGTGGCATTTACATTGTTGTCAGATCTTTCGTTTTTCCGGAAATATACTGAAATTTGTTATTTCAAATGGATCACCCTATATATTTTTTTGTTTTTGAAATCTCTAAGAAATTTAGAATATTTTTCATGTAATGTTCCCTATACCTAATTGCCATAATTTCGGAGTTACAGCTACATTTGCAATATCTCCGCCGAAGTTAAAATATTACATCAGGGCGGCTATGTCTGCGACAAAAACAGTTTTGACGTTTTAATAAACTATTATTGTTGGTGTTTATTGAAAGTTACAATGGACCGTTTATCTGAGAAAGAACGAATTGAGATTTTAATGATATTAGGATATGGTGATGTGCGTAGAAGTCAACAGGAAACGTGTAATATCTTTAATAATTTATATCCTAATAGAAATCCCATAACAAGATCTACTGTGAGTAAGTTGTTAAAAAAGTTTAACCAAACTGGAGCCATAAAAGATTTACTCTTTTTTGTATTATTCAAATGCATATTTAAAAAACATATTAACTTATCATCACGTCGTCTAGTATTCAGGAAACAAACAATGATAGACACGTATAATCAAGATGCTTAAAAATAAAGTACCTCACTGTTTGCAAATAATAAATATGTCAGCCTTTAATTGCTCATGCACGCCCAAGCTATTAAATTTATAGGGAGTCTAGCTGGGGTTAGTACTTCAGGGCTCAATTTATACATAAATTTTATTTGTCAAGTAAGGTGTAATCATGCAAAGCAGGCGCCATTAAATAACAGTAAAAGTGTTCAACCTGCATTCCCAGTCTAGTACGATTCCCTCCGAACTTCTCTGGTCAGTTTACGATTTTATCTGCTCAGGACTATTCTCATAACAATTTAAAATACTTCTCAAATATTTTTCTTTTCAGAGTTTCCTCCATCTAGGGTTTTTCTATTCAAAATTTAAAGTTGAGTTAGAGCTGTAACTTGTATTTCTGGAAAACTTCATGAGGGCGTAATTTTTTATTGCATAGTTCCGACGGTAGCTACTTGTCCCAATAATAAATTACATATAAATTAGTCAGTTAACTCAGACTGTAACATAATACTATAAAAGGAGATAGCTGCAGAAAATGCAATCAATTCTCTGATACAATAAAACATATAACATCCGGATGTAAACTACTAGCAGGTGTGCAATATACAAATAGACATAATGCAGTGGCTGGAATTATCGCCAGGCAATAGCCCCGCGATATAATCTGGAATTGGAGCCTACCACCAATATTCACCACCAACTATAATAAAAAAACAACTATTATAAACTGTACAGGGATCTGGCAATGCAAAGTGATAAAACGGGTCCTCATAATATCATAATAGACTAGATATAACACTTCAAGTTAAAATAAAAAAAATCATGTAGTTAATTAAAGTGGGAACTCCATTTGATGTATAAACCAGCGAAAAACTGAGAAGTTCATGGTGGGCAAAAACACTACAATAATAATAATAATGATAATAATAATAATAATAATAAAACTGGAGCTCCATTTGATGTATAAACCAGCGAAAAACTGAGAAGATTATTGTGGGCAAAAATACTACAATAATAATAATAATAATAATAAAAATGTAATAATATTGATATTTACATATAGAGGGTTATTCAGAACCTATCCATAATAAAATTTTGGGATGTTCAACATACATGTAGAAATGTGGTGTTGCAAAAAAAAATTTTTTTGGCGGGGTCTGAAAATTATTTCAAAATTTTTCATTGCACGCCGCTGGATACTGGCCCACTGTAATGGAGTGACCTTGGGACTGACAATGCAAACTAGCTAGCATGAAAAAACCGGCGCACCTGGCGCAAAAAAGATTTGCAGCGTTTTTACTTTAAAATAAACTAAAGATAGATAGGCGTTCCAGGTACAAAATACTTGTTTACTGTTTTTTGTCGGAATGTGGTATATCCGATATCGTTGAAGTACAGTTGCCCATCTACGTAGTCCTTTATAATGGTATAACTTTAAACATTGTTTACGGGAAATCCTAAGCCTTTTATTATAAATTTTTTTGGTGATATCGATATCTTATTTAAGGATGCACATATCCTCAAAGTTTTAGAGATGAGTTCTGAATAACCCTGTATAAATTATACAAAAAATATACACACACGTGTATGTTGTGCAATAAAATGCACAACAGAAATGTCGAGGTTCAATATTGTTGCGGCCTTACCATATTGCTCTATCCATTCCCTTGGAAGTAAAAAACAATATAAGTGCAAAACAAGTGGAGAAGCGACGCATGTTATACATATATGTGTACAGCAATCTTATTATACCACTTTATTATAAATATCTATTTGCAACACGATCAAATTTATTTGAAGGAGATGTCGAAAACAACTACAACACGGACAATGTGCCCCGACTAGCATTGCATTACGTCGGCATCTCCATAGGAGTCGCCACATCTTTCATCGTGACCAACCACAGACCCTGACCGGGTTCGCGCTTATTATGCGCTCATCAGAGTGGCATAGGTAATGAACCCGATGAACGATGTTGCGACGTGATTGCTAATGGGAATGTTAGCAGTGGTGCGAGGCACACCCAAATAGGGCACTACGGTGTGCTTCTCACCACTGCTAAAAGATCAAATTTGATTTGTTTTTCAAAACATAGGTTAGAGGAGGATTTAATAGCTTAAAGGAGCTTAATAAATTTGTTTTCAAATGACAGGGCATATTTAAATAGCATAAACATGCATAAAAACCCAAAAAGCATAAACGTAGCTTAGATATTTAAAATAAGAGTGCCAGTTCTATTTAGGGTAGTATAGTTAGTAGTTCTACAATATTTACATAGTTTTACTCCTAGAATCCGAAATAAAACTAAATTTACCAATATTAGTGACACACCAATAATAATATTTTTATATGTTGTCCTACAACTTAAAATAACCAAAAGCAGATCAATTTAAAAAATATATATTAAAATTTAAGGAAATATCACACTTTACTGTCTTGCAGATAAGAATTTGTTTTTTTATTTATAAGATATTTTTGTTTCAATATTATGTAGCTAAGTACCTACTCGTTATTTTGGCATTTATTTTATACCTGGGGCTACTGTAAATATGATCCAGCTATGATGTATATTTGAAAGCACAAAGAATTTCATGTGAATAATAATTTTGATTACATATCAAATAAATTTTGTTCCTGTTGCTCAAAAATAGGAAACTCTTTAATCGCTTTAGCGATTAAAGAGTAGGAGAAGAGTAAGAGATGCAAAATGATTAATTGGTGTTACCTTTTATGATTCAATATGTTCGACAAAAATATAATTTTCAGCATCTATTTTCTATTTTCTACATCTAGAGAAAACATTCGTAGTACCCTCGTGCTACACTTACACACTGTACACTTTTAATTTAATATTTTGTGTATAAGGAGAGATGAAATTGAAGAAACTAAGGCAAATAAATAATGTGTTATTAGCATTCTATGAACATAAAAAATTTTAAATCCAAAAGTTATATTTATGGTAGCAAAAATTAAGACAGGCACAAATTATTATATTAATTTCAACATACTGTGCTAGTACGCCTGAATATTACTACATTGTCTCCGTTATGGGTTTCAATTTGTATACATATTATTTATACCATGCGAGTGCTATTCGTTGTGATAGTAGGAATTGGATGTACATTGAGGCACTCTGCAGAACGAGAGACACTCAGATCGCTACAATAAGCTGCTGCTTCGGGCCAGTGTTATATTCTCTGGCAGTGGCTAGATTTCGAAAGCGATATCAATTATTATCTTTAATTATAGGCTATTGCCTCTTTGTAAACTGTCCGTGATTGTGACTGTGACTTTAGAAACTATATTACAGATACAAGGAAGCAGGCTGTAACCCGGAGGAAAAGAACCATGCAAATATAATCTGTTTCTGCTCTTTCTGTGTAGCTAAAGGTAACAAGTAAGGATACGGGTTCAGATCTGGAACAGAAGTCAGTGAAATCCGGATAGAACATTATTACAGCAGGTACTTTGTTTTGTACCAAAGCGTTGAAAGGACAGTGAAATAATTTTCTAATTACCAGTTTAAACTGTCAATTATGTATAATTATTGTCAGTTTAAATGTATATGTATATTATAACGTCTGTGTAAACAGTCACGGGCAGTTATAAACTGTCAACCATCTTTGTCCAACTGTTTAGTGTATTAACTTCGTAAACAAAATCTTAATAATGAAGGTGTTCTGAAACTAATCTATAAAAAACTTCCATTAATAAAGGCAAATATCCTTATTAAAAAATAAACTATTTTAACCTCGATTAGAACAAAAGGTGCATGAGTAAATTTCTTTACTTATATATAGTTTGGTCCAAGACGCCTACAACATATGGCACATATGATACTGAATCCTGTCTGTGCGCTCATTAAAGTCTATTTACGAAGATCTTCTTTTTCATTCACCTAAAAAGATTGCCAAAAAGATTCTACAAAAATGCTACTAAATTAAACAAAAATCATTTAACCTTTATACAGTGCACTTCTAAAGTCCGCCCCCCCCCCTGTTAACTTTTGAATTAATTGGGTTAGGGACAAAACCCAAAATACAGGGTAAACCATGTAAAATGTATTCTTTTTTGACAATAACTTCATTTTTTTCAAATGGGAGGTGGCGCCACAGGCGCTATCTAATATATGTTTTTAAATAATAAGGTGGGCCGTGTTGCATGTTATTTAAAATATATCTCAATTCTCTGCATACTAATCTTTGAAAAATTAAAATCGGTCCAATCGTTCTCAAATTTTAAGGGTTTCTTGAGTAATAATAGAGTTTAATAAAGAAAACAATATTTTAATAAGAATAACTACAGATTTTGTTCAAAATATGGTTCAATGGCTTAATATAAAGTATCAACAGGAATGTGAGCCACCACATTATTTTAGGAAAGTCGAGAAATTCCTTGATAATTTTTATCCAAACAGGCGGATTGGATGTCGGGGACCCCTTGAATGGCTTGACCGGATTTGAGTCCATTGGATTTTTTTCTATGTCGTTACCTTAAATCTAAGGTTTTCATTACACAATCAGACAATTTTTTGGATTTCGATAGAGAATCACCGACGAGTGTACATCTATCCCCAGGCAAACATTTTACAACGCGAGTCAGGAAATGTCTGATAAGATATTCTAATGTCAGGATTTCCAAGTTACTCATTTAAAACAAAATGTTTAGTTATTCTTATTAAAATGTTGTTTTCTTTATTAATTGTTGAATTTGACTGCTTTTTCTTCTTTTATGTTCTTACTCATAGAATCGCTTTTAATTTGAGAATGGATACACCGATTTTAATTTTTCAAAGATTAGTATTTAGAGAATTGAGATACCTTTTAGATGATATGCAATAAGTTCCAACTTATCAGTACAAAAAATAATTGACAGCGCCTGTGACGCCATCTTTCGTTGATGGGAATGAAGGAAATTGAATTGAATTGAGGAAAATGAATTTATAATAAAAAAATAATAGGGAGGGAGGTGGGAGGTGGCGGACTTTAGACGTGCCCTGTACCTATATAATTGAAGTATAGGCTGTATAGATTATCAGTATAGAAATACTCAACATTCGAAACACTGACAACATAATAATAACAAGAAATATAATAATAATAATACTAATACTTATAATAATAATAATAATAATAATAATAATAATAATAATAATAATACTTCAAACATTTCTGAAACGTTAAATATAAAAATGACGTATTTTTATTTAATAACGTGATATCTATGTACTGTTTTAGGGTGCAAAATTGTGTGTTTGGTTTGGCAACTAAGGTCTGATGGAAATTGGCAACGACTGTCACCTGCCACGGTAGATGTCCCCATTTAAAACAATACGTACATATACACAGACAAAAACGGTATCGCCTTATTGCCTGCCACTCAATAGGCGATGCCTGTCTTTAAGGAAGTGTATGTAACCTAAATTTCAGATACCAAACGTTCATCCTTTTAACTCAAGCATTTATTTGATTATTTCCTAATTTTTTTTGATAAGTGTGGCAGAACAAGGAAACAATAAGAATAGACGGGAAAACTGTTTTACCGGTTACTTTAGCTTAATAATAATGGTCTAAATTCTGAGATTAGCAAATAGAAATGTTTTTATCTTTTAGAGTATAAAACAGAAAATAAGTTTTATTTTTTAAAATAAAAAAACATAGTGGATCTAATATTAATTTAAGATAAAACACTTACTTAAATACAAAAACGCACCGTTAAGGCGCTATAGAAGAAAGACATACCTATACAAGAGTCAAGACATAAATAATTATACAATTATTCTTACCTACATAATACAAATTATTCTTCAGGCCCGAATATTCCGATATGAAATCGGTTCCAATAAGCCGAAAATCGTGTGGGTAGAAAAAAACACAATGGGGTGGCCCAAAAAAAAGTGTCTCAAAAAAATAATCTTCGTACCAGTCAGAAATATTTTGGCCTGTGCCAAAATGCTTAAATTCTATAGTCGGTGGTTTACGCGGTGCGGTTACCATAAAAAAATCTGTCAGTATACACGGCATTAATATTGACATCGAGCTAAAAGTTTTTAAATTACAGAAAAAGCATTTTTGACACAAATAATGTATACCTACAGGGTGACCCATTAAGAATGGAAAAGTCGCGTACAAAAATTTGTTTATGGACCGATTTGAACCGGATTTTTCTCAAAAGATAGATCTCCAAAAACTTTATGTTGATGCAAAATTTGAAGACGAAATTTTGATTTTCAAGGCCTACTACGAATTTTTTTTAAGTGAAAAATAGCAAAATTTTGTTAGCGACTTTTTTTATAAAAAAGCTTACTACACCACTGGATTTAGGAACCCCTCGTATGCATTTGTACCAATTTTTGCGAAAAAAAGTTTGTTCCTAAAAAAGTTATGACAGTATCGGCACTACTAGTGTTTGCCTTTGTCGGTGAACCTATTCTTATATAAAAATCGAATAAAACCCAAAGAGAAACAAAATTAAATAACTTAAACACTGGTGTAATTAACCAACACATTACACAAATTAACCAACAATTACTCTAATATAAACAACAATTGATAGGTGAGTTCGTCAAATTATTATTATTTTGTGGTTATTATGCCAAAACTTATAATATTACCTTCTTAGATAAAAAATAACTAGATTATAATTTTTTATTCAAAAAGTGTGAATCAACTTGTCAGACTCCTTTTTCATTTTGAAAAATGTAATTTTCTAATCATTACTTTTTTTATCAATTGTTGTTTATATTAGAGTAATTGTTGGTTATTTTGTGTATACTGGTTTTTATGGTTCTTACTCGGGTTCTTATTAATAATTACACCAGTGTTTAAAGTTGTTTAATTTTGTTTCTCTTTGGGTTCTATTCGATTTTTATAAACGAATAGGTTAACCGACAAAGGCAAACACTGGTAGTGCCGATACTGTCATAACTTTTTTATGAAAAAACTTTTTTTCGCAAAAATTGGTACAAATGCATTAGAGTGGCTCCTAAATCCAGTGGTGTAGTCAGCTTTTTTGTAAAAAAAATCGCTAACAAAATTTTGCTATTTTTCATATAAAAAAAATTCGTAGTAGGCCTCGAAAATCAAAATTTCGTCTTCAAATTTTGCATCAGCATAGAGCTTTTAGAGATCTATCTTTCGAAAAAAATCCGTTTCAAATCGGTCCATAAACAAATTTTGTACGCGAGTGTTTCCATTCTTAATGGGTCACCCTGTATATGTTATTTTTCCTTTTATTTAAGTCGTTTGTCATTTACTTGCGGTTAACAGATTTATTTATTACATTTAATTTGATTTCGTTATCATATGTATTTTTCGTATATTAATTATGCGATACAATCATCAAATTATTGAAAATCTTTGGATAATAATGTGCTAATTTTCAGGCTAATTCTATATCCGAGTCGGCGATTATAAATCATTATAGGTAGTTCATACAACCTTCTGTACACCTGACTGCAGGGTCAATTTTACTTTTAAATCAGGTTCAAGGCCAATCTAATTTCAGATCAGTCGTATTTTCGGACAAAAATGAGGTAGTTTATCCAAACCCGAACTTCTACAGTTCATAAAAATCCTCTCCGGTGCGGCCCGACTGCAGCTTATAATTTTGGGCCCGACCGATGATTGTTGTGAATCCGAACTTAGAGCTTAGCATCAATCCTCCTATTTTTGAGTTAGCCTGTGGTCATAATGATATTTTTTTCACTTCAGGAACACCTTGTATATTCTAAAAATTATTAGTCCGTGTTCTGTTACTTAACAGGCCACCTAATATATTGAAGTTAATACCCTGTGCTTGAACTTCCATTTAGCGTAATGAATACTTAAAGTGTCAAGTTGTACATTTGAGATGAGAACAAATCTTAGCAGATCTTTTAGGGCACAATTTATTTACAAACTTCTCACTTCACTTCTAGAATTCCGTTCCCATTCTCTTCCACGGTCTAAAATGTTCTACTTCGATACGTTTTTCCTCTTTCGCATCACTTTGTCTGAATCCATATTTTATGGCAACTGCTTCACTGCAGAGTTCACTGGTTGCCAGCATATCTTGCCATAAAAGCCATTTGATTTCTTTAGTATTTATCATCGCATAATTAAAACTTTAGAAAGTCTCAGAACTTTGACGACTTCTCTGCTTTTAAACTAATTAGATTATTAAATCAATCACTGCAAAATTCCTTTTATACGCTTTATCTGTTCTACTACGAGGAAACAAATTGCAGTGGGGAGCAATCTATTCTATTTTACCAATAATTGGATAACTGGATTTCAATGCTTTGTGGAGCATCATTAATATATCTTTCTCCAACTCAGTCCATTGCTGAAGGATTGTCGGAAATGCTACTCAAAGAATACTGAGGTCAATTTGTTCCTCTGGGATTATATATCTGGGGTCTATTTATTGTCTAAAAATAAAATAAATAGCACAGTAAGCCATGAATTGAATACACTCTCTTAATGAAAATAGTTTATTTTCAATATTTCTCAGAATTTCACAGGAAACTAATGGGTGAATAGTATTCTCTATATTGTTGTGCCTTTAAAACTATTAGAAAAAGTTGTGTCTAAATTATAACAAATTTATTGATGTAAATGACTTGCTGGCTACTACCTTTCTGCAGAATTTATTTAGCAGTAGCACCTACATTAATAAAGATAAACTTCTAGTCATAAATTTGTTTAGTATCAACAAATGTATCTAACAAAATAAAAGAACGCAAATATAAATAAGAGAAATATTGCTACAATATCATGCTGTAGATGTTGCAGTATTATGTTCAATTTATTTTTAATATATCGCCATTATTCTGACATAATCCTCTCACGTCACAATTTTGAAGAAATAAACGATACTTATATAAGATGTTAGTAGTGGTGAGAAACACCCAGTGGTGCCCTCTTTTGGTCTTTGCTACTATTCGTCTGACAATTGTCAGACGCATAGTGGAGTTGTTTTTCCGCAAGTCCCATTGTAGCAGTGACCTCTATTGTATTTGAGGAAGACAATCCTATTTATTTGAAAGAGATGTAGAAAACAACTATTTATTTAACTAATAAATTTATTGTACACCATAACCTCAATTTGACAATTATTGTCAGACGGGTAGTACCTAGCATAGACGGGTAGTACATAGTAGTAGCATATTGTCAAACGGGTAGTAGCATGAAAGGGGGTACTACTGCGTTTCTCAGCACTACTAACATACCAGATGCCCTTTAGGCAATCATGTCGCAACATCGTTCATCGAGTCCCCTACCTATGATACTCTGATTAGCACAAAATAAGTGCGAAAGTGGTCAGTGTCTGGAGGTTAGTCTCGATAAAGGATGTGACGACTCCTACGAAGATGCCGGAGTCATGCAATGCCAGTCGGGACACATTACCGTGGAATAGTTGTTTTCGCTTTTCTTCAAATAAAAATTATATATGTGTTTAACATCTGTGCATTTAACACAAAAGATGTATTTAATATTAATGTAATGTCTGAGAACGTTGAAACGGTTAGACCCTCATGTGTTATCAATTGTTATGCCCACACAGCTGCATTATGCGTAGAACGACACGGTTTTATGTCAGAACAAGACTGAGCATGTTCCATGTTGTATTGTTCTACCGTCGGAACATCGGTTGTCTAAATGCAAAGTTCCATGTTTATTTGAAGTAAACATTCTGGTAGACACAAATTCATATTTTTAATTTCGAAATCATGTTCTGTTTGACCTGAATATGTTATGGATATTACTTTAAAGCAACCATCCTACATATTTTCAAATATTTATATAAAACCTCTAGGGTCACTATAAGAGAGGTATTATAATATATTACTTTTTAATATTATTTATTGGCTTATTTAACTGCTTATTTATAGGGATTAAAACAAGAAAACTAACTAAGAGATATGTTATTAATGAAATTATTGGATGTCTAAATTTTCCTAGTTACCAATAACCTATGTACGCAAAGGAATAACGCCATTATTTG
Organism: Pogonocherus hispidulus; assembly: GCA_963924545.1. Lineage (NCBI taxonomy): Eukaryota > Metazoa > Arthropoda > Insecta > Coleoptera > Cerambycidae > Pogonocherus > Pogonocherus hispidulus. The sequence goes on from OZ004695.1 coordinate 26,454,787, forward strand.
AAGGAATGTGTCATAAAAAAATGTATCAAAGTACTGTGCATAGTACTGAGCTATCGAATAATTATTTGAAGATAAACATCAATTAAAAGTAATATTGATGACGTCATATACGTAACCGGGATGACGAAGATAAATGAGGAAGAAAATACACTATAGAAAATAAAAACATGTTCGACGATTTGAGCCCAAAAAATTTATACTTGAAAGAAAATAAGAAAATTGCCCAATAAATTTCTCCTTTGAGCGTTCTAACTACGATTATAAAAGTTTCTGTTTTATATGGTTTTCAACGTATCATTACGTCATGCGTGCAGATGTCATAATTGTCATGACGCTTGCTTAAATTGTCAAATAACAAGGCCTTTTGCACCTCAAGACACCATAAAAGCCTCTTATAAAAATATTATATGTGCTTGGTAATAATATTAATAGATAATAAATATTCTCTGACTACATTAATTTCCCACCCGGAATATGCAGTAATTATTAAAACATGAAGCATACTCGTACCAACTATATTTTATAACACAAGTGACTATTAATTAATTAAATCAGTTTTCTATAACAATACAAATTCCAACTTTTTGCACATATCTAACAGGCGATATTTTGTTTTAAACAACAGCTGGAGATTTTATGTGGTTTATGTGTGGAGCACGGATTGGTAGTCATTATGTTTTAGAGTAACAACAAAATACGGGCACTACCCGTCAATAGACACTACCGTCAATACATTTGTAAGCTCTATTATTGGTATACAGTTTGAAAAATTTGTTCAGTGTAAACGCCCCAGCCTAAAACGAGACTAAAGTCAGTTGTTGAACAGTTGTATTCGTAGAGAGATGTGTAACAAAATAAAGCAAATTACAGTTCACTAAGGTATACATATACCTATTTTTAAATAGAAGTGCATTATCAACAAAATTAATGTAACTAAAGTAAATGATCCTGTACAATTTATATATACCTAGGTACCACGTTTGAAGTATTTCTATATATTCAATAACAAATTGAGTTGAATAGATCACATATATGAAATAAAAGTTACCATTAAAATTCCGATCCGAATGGTGAATTCAGTTTAATTCACTAATGTTTCACTACTGAATCGATTCAGTCAGATGAAAAGCGACCGGAAAATTGAAATAAACAGAATAAATAATTAAAATGTAGATACATATGTTGCCAAAGCTAATTAAACTGTTTTCATATCATTTTTAATCAAATCTATTTGTACTAGTATAGTTATAATTACCTATTAATACATTGTAGTAAAAATTATACAATAACAAAATTATGACAAAAGCATAGGTATATCTTTTTTCGAAACATATATTGGATTAATATCCAACATCAAAGACAGAAAAAAGGTCACAAACAGAATAACAGAACAGAAAACAACAGAATTTTTTTTTTATATTTTACATTTTGATGCATTATGCCTACAATTATTTATTTGGTCTTCAACTCTTAGACTTATTTATATGCAGTGACAGATTAAAACGTGAACGGATTCAATATTCCAAAAACTATAATATTTGATCACTTTTGAACAACCAAACCTATTTGATTACTTTGGTGTAGTTTCTGTGATGTTATGGATATGACATGGAGGAAGTACCTACAACTTTTATGTTTCTGTCAAAAATAGTTGTGATCTAATTATATCTCAACTACATATTATGAGATATTAAATTATGAAATTACATTAAATAGTAACAATCACTCATTGTAGTTAAAGTGTAGTGTAGTTTCAATGATAATAATATTTGGTACTATACCCTTCAATCCACTTAGGAAGATATTTAGAGTAGAATGAAGTAGAGGGGAAAGGTTAGAGGATAAACTGGATATAAGATGTTTGAGTATCTGAAATCTGCTCTATAGGTGCGGATTTGTAGAAGATGACCGTATATTTTGATTTATTTTTTTTTTTTGTTACTTTAGCAGAGTACTTATATACTCTGAACCGGTTCCTCTGAACATATTGCATCTGTCGGTGAGGACTTTGCCTGGCTTTAATGCTCGTAATTCTAACAGATGTAATAGATTAAGTTAGTGCAGGTTAGGGTAGGTAGGCAGGCTGTTATAGAAGGACGTACTCACTGCTCTTGGCCTTAGGTTGAGAAAAAGCAATTCCTAAACTGAAGACTCGAGATTCTGACCTAAAAGTCTATTGGAGGTAGGTATTGTGATGATGACGATGACTACTTTAACAGAGATGAAGATCAGTGTTAAAATTAAGGATTGGTGTGATTTCTTGAGAAAAAACAAGTCACTTTGCAAACGATTATATTAAATGTTTCTAGAGAGTCCTGTACTTACTGTAGCAGCGATCAATATTTAAATCTAATTACAACAGCTGACGTTATGATGTGCGTAATTCCATTTTATCTCTTATTCGTGGAGTAAGTGTATGCAACTTAGGAATTAGCATGATAATTCACATTATATACTCAAATATTTAACGAAATAATACAAGTATAATTCTCATAATCCTCGAGTTGGTTATTAATTTCAAAGTTAACTCTTAAGCTTTCCCTAAGTATAATAATAATAAATGTACCTAGTTAGTGACTTTATAGGAGTTCGCGAGGGACAAAAGGAACTTACAAATACGAAACAAAACAAGAATTGCCCGAAGGCGTCTCTTATTGCGCGAAACCATGAATATTCATAACCTTTATGGAAATGGATTTCCGTATCATCTGTTTCAATTCAATGTATCATTTAATAAAGAAATTATCATTTTATTCCAGAGCTCTAGCTAAATTCCTTTACACAAAAGAGAATACTAATTAACCATAATTTCATAAAAGGGCGCTGAAAACAAAAGGATTATTTTTTTTAACTACGTAGTGACACTTCGTTCATTAGTTTTTTTTTCTGAGAACTGTATGAAATCAACTGACTGAAATTGATAAGCAGAATCGAAAACCATATTTACATTATACTGTCGTACATATAACTATGAACACAAGAATTTTTGAAGCAATATTACTTACTATTTTTTATTTATGACCATACATATGTTTGTATGTATTTTTTTCAATTATGTTGTAACAATAGCTAATAGGAAATAGTGATTATGATAAAAATAATCACAAAGTCCAAAGAAATATTGAAATAAATAAATAAAAGAATAAAGAAATAAATATCCTTGGAATATTTATAAATTGGTATATAAGTTTGTAGCTTTGAAATCGGGTGGTAACAGAATATGTTTATCGTTTTCTAAAACATTTCTTATAAATACATGTATTCAAAATAACTGATACTTACTCATTAACTAGAAGTAGAAATGCGCGTATTTATTAAGAAGTTTGCTTCAAATTAGCTTCGAACTAGCTCGGTTCGGTTGTAACAAATTTACTACAGTTTTGTCCTGTATCCACCCAATTCGATTCCTGAACTAATTCAGAAGCAATGCTCCGAATTCGTTGATACAATCACAGAAAATGACGCCACCTACCTGTTTCAGCGTCATTCAGAAAGGTATTGACCTCCGAGGTTCGACTGAAACTTCACTTTTTATATAAGATATACATTTTTATTCAGGATCAATGACAAGGTTCAAGATCAAGTAATTAACTGCAGACACATAGTGTCAAGCAGTAGTGACTATTCCACTAAAACCACGATATATATACAGGTTGTTCCATCCTGTAGGAGCTCATTCCTTGTCCAATTTTGTGACTAAGAGTCCAAATAAACATGTGCCCTAAATTGCATTGTTTTCGAAATACTGGATGTTTAGGTTTTTATAAAAAATATATATTTTTTTAATATCTTGAAAACTCTTTCGTCAATTTGGATGAAACTTGGTACACTAGTTTGAAGTAGGAAGGGGCATATTTTAACGTGAAAAGATTAAAATTGTTGGCTCCAGTGGGGTCCAGAATGGGAACCTATTTGAAATTTACGGGAAAAAACATTGGACGCCACTGGATTTTTAGTTTTGGACTTTTTCAGCTGAAATTATTTCAAATACAACTTTTTTGTTTCTTGTATTTTTTCGCATCTTAGTTCGTTTTCGAGAAAAAAAAATAAAAACTATTACAGTGCCTGTCTAAATGTGTAATGTTAAACGTAAAAAACTAGGATGTTCGCATGTTTATAGCAGGAATTTAATATCTGCCAATACTAGAAAAAAATGCAAGATACAAACCTAAATAATAACTACAAATGACTACAAACCTTGGCACATTCGTCAACTACATCATTGTATTACTGATAGTATTTTAAATCCAAATTTGAAGGAACATTAAAGTTATATTGAAGAAAACTATGCTTTGTTTTACTTTTAACTTAAATGAAACAATATCTTTTACAGCATATTTCTAAGCATTAGCAACTACCATTACTTTTTAATTCAAATTGATGCTTCATTTTATAAAATATATTTACCGGAGTATTTTACTCCTGATCCATATTTTTTTAAATAATCTGAGCCATAATATGAATTTATATTTAGAAAATGGTTTTCTATATCTCTTTCCCACCAGTCTATATTATGCACAGTACCTATGCGTAGGGTGTGCTAGCGATAAGCAAAGTTAAATATGGTAGATAATGTAAGCATTGCCACTAAAATATGCTACAAGACTCTACAATTTATGATGCCCTAGAACCCCATAAAGGAAGATTTAATTCGTTTTGCCTCAAGCGTACACATTTTTTTTACATGAACCAAGAACGAAGACATTTTATATCTCTGTAAATAAAGTTAATGAAAAGTTATGCGCTATTAAATTGCAGACAGCAGCATTCCTTACATTACGGACTTTATAAAACACCTACGCATCATGCAATATAGAGCCCCTGTAATGATAAAACTCTAAACACGTAAAAGAAAAACACTATGGGTTTAGTCAGTACCTTCAAATTAATATTTTGTTATTATTTTCGTAAATTTAGTTTTCAAAAATCATTGAAATCGGGACATTAAATTAATAATGTCACGGAATCATGTTATAACCTGTATTTCAAGAATTATTTAGACCTGCTGAAAAAAAATTAAAGAACACATCCTGAGGTTCTGCTAATAAATCCTCACTAAAACTAACAAAGTGTGACCCTCTTATATTCGACCTGCGGTTGTGAATGCACTGGGAAGTTCGTCTGTTGGTTTCATATTTCCAGTAGTAAGATAAAATCCACATAAAAAGGCAGAAACGGATAAAATATCCAATATGTGCTTTTAGAACTCCAAAAAGTTTACCTGAACCACGCTGTTAAGCTAGTGGTACTGATGATTACTAATTTTCTACACTGAAAGAAATGCGCTTTATTCATTATTAGAATTCTAAAATTCGTTATAAGAGCAAGATCAACAGGTCAATAATGGATATAAAATATGCATTGCTAACAAAGGTCTGTATGGTTATTATAAACTATTTTCTTTATTAAAATATTGAAGATCTGATATCTGATCTGATATACAACCTTTGGTTAACCTGTACGACGTAATAACTGTAACTATAATTAAAGTGTTTATTACTCTTTATTAGAAATAATAGTACTAATTATAAGTAAGCACACTTATGCGTCTAATTATGCGTTACAGGAAAGTAACATAATAATTAGCAAAGCTAGCGCAATGTAGGTTTCACTCGTTCTTCGTGTCCTTCCAAAATTAAAAAAGTAGTTATACAATGTGCCCACTTAGTGCGTAATATTTTTGCGTAAGTATCTGTTAGAGAAAACTATTACAGAAAACTTCAAATACAAAAGTTGCAAGAAGGGTTGAATAAACAACGAACAGGGGAAGTAATTCCGTATAAAAACATAGGGTGTACCATTTAAAAAAGTTAAGTTTATGTTCTCCCGCTTTTGTGAAGCACACTGCATACTGGTAACATTTTAAAATAATTACACCATTGGCATCATATCTAATGGCTTACCAGATATAATAGAGTTACGCACTAAATGACACACTGTATATATAGGTACAAGAAATACATTGCATTGAAATACTATTATACCTAACCACCTTTCACCTTTAGAACATTACCAATCTTTTGTTTTTCTAACAAATACTTAACGCCTACTGTGCATTGTATAAAAACAACAGGTCCCAAATCATTAACCATTTTGCGTCTGAGCGTTGAGTGACCAAGGTACATACAACCAAAAATTAGTTTATTGTCTTTGGCACAACTTGGTTACTTAATGGTCTGAGAATATGAGCATAATGAGCTTCGGTTTCATGCTGCTTGTCTAACGGAATTAACCAAATACATATCGAGACATCGAGAGCCGCTCATTACTTAACTGCTATAAAACGAATTTTATATATTACAACGGGAAATATAACCATTATGACCGAGTGTAATACTGTTAGTACGACCGTTATATACAGATCTGTGGTGACTGCTTTTATACAACAAATCTGACCTATTATACAAATGAAATATAATAGATATTAATATGTTTAAAAATTATTACACAGTCTCTATATCACTTATGCATAATGTATATTAAACCTATTTCAGTGAAACTGAATGAATAATGAATATGGAGATGGCTTGAAAAAAAAAAGTTTACCTACTCTAAAAATTTAAATGTGCAATATGCATGTTATTCTAGTGAAACAGTTTAATACGCCAATTTCTTTCAGTGTATCTCAGTATTGCATCATGCTTGTTAAAATTAATAAATGTTAGCTAAATTACGTAAAATAAGATGGAATGTTAAAAATGAATATATATTTGTGTATAGGCGAAGTTTATAATTCTGAAAATGTTTTCTTAATGACATTTTTTGATAAAACAGAACCAATTATGCAAAATTGTCAGTTTTTCAAGCTGTCGTCAATAGGCCGTAATTGATGAAGTCATTTTTTGTTGAGTAATTATTTTTATGAGTGGACATCTGATAAAAAATTCATATTAATTAATTAATCATATTTCTGTTAAAATAAATTATAAAGATATAGTGTCCTGTAAACGAAGTGAGACAGGTCTAGATAATATAGGTAGCTAAATTGTATCATAAATACGTAATTTCAAAGCGAAGATTCTAAAATAAGAATTAGTCTTCATGCAATTAATGTATTATGAAAGTAGGTTTAACGGAAACTCCTAGTACTACCTACCTAGATACTACCTAACTCGATTATATTATGCTTTTATAAGGCCAAGTCGTGGTTGCAACTTAGGGTTCATATTATTGATATGAACACCAAGCAACGTAGGCCGCGATTAGTACTTTGATGGGCGACATACAGGGAAGACCAGCAGTATCTGCCCATATCTTCTAGTGGCCTCTGTACGTCGGTGAATTCACAGAAGCTATGCAAACTTAGGCGAACTTGTGTAGAAAGAGTTACAATCCCTTGAATAGGAGGTAAAACCGGCCGGAGATCCCTTGTCTATGAAATGATAGGCAAGTGAAAGATCTCTTTCCTGCTACAAAACTGGAAGTTCGGTAAAATTTTCAGGTTAGGGGTTGCCCGTCTCCTGGCGTCGGTGATTAGCCTTAGTCGCGGAAATAGACCGACGTTAAATAATCGAAATAAAAAAATATATGTTTTAGGAATAATACTATATTTTTGTAGAAATTATAATACAGAATGAGATAATATGATTTATTTTCTTCATAAAACCGTTTGTATTTATTATTTTCTATTCGTGAAATAAGTAAAGACTGTTAAGAAACATTTCTTAAAAAATAATATATTACAGTCGTAAACGTCAAATAAAATTCAATTTAAGCTAACTTGTGTGCAATAAAAGGTATGTGATAATTCCCAGAATTGATTTACAACACATAGACGATGTTTCATCTTTCCTTTTTCTTAAGACTTTTGGCTTTCATCGCCCATATCATATTAATAAAGTTAAGAAACTTGTCCAATTTTGAGGGAGCTTTCTCAATATTGTTATAACTTTGAATTACGGCGCTATCCTCTTTTGTATTGAATTACATTTCTATTCTCAGCTCACTAATTTAACAGAACAGCTGTCCAACACCATGTAGTACCTACGCTAAACTTTAGATATAAATTACCGAGAAAGGGATCAAAGTTTAATTGTCAAAATAATTATCTACAAAGTTGTACTTTGTAAATAAAGGTCTGGTGAGTTTTGGAAAGCTTTTCTGCTTACAGATGTTGACAATTTTAGTTAACTAAGAATTAAGTATAAAAAGTGACCACTGTACTTATGTAGTAGGTACTGCTTATTGTGTAATATTTTCATTAAATTTGCTTTTCAGTTTTTAGTTACGGGCATTTTATTGCGATATAACGAAATGTGAAAATTTTAATATTTGGTTCGCTGAATAGCGAAGTAGTTCGAGTAGTTTCGAGTACATGAATAATTATACTCACAAATTCTATGTCCGTGAAGTATTTTTGACTATGCAATATATTTATAAGGCAGTTGTAGGTGTGGTAGACCAAAGCTATTTTCTTAATAGAATGTTTCATTGAGACTTTTTATCCTATGGTAGCAATTATATCAGTATTATAACTTAACTTGCCTGACTTGTTTAAAGATTCATAGATTCCTCAATCCTGGCAACCATCGGAGACATTGGAAATGATAACACTATATATGAAGCATAATTATAAGCGCGCCGATCGTCCTATCAAATGAAACGTTAATCCATTAAGCCAGTGCGGTATTATAACTGAACACTCCCCATTACTTCTCACGCCGCTCGTCGGTCGAGCGCTTCGCTATCTATATTAATGGAGTAAAATCGTCGATCTAACTCGCTTCTTTCTAGGGGTAGACATCTATAGAGGAACATGAACAGATTGCCCAGTCTGTGGGCAACAGTATTCGAACTATAAGCCTGAGTGCGCCATAATACTTCACTCTGATAAACGCATGCCTTCTTAAAAATTGGATAATTCGAAAACGGTGACAAATATCAACCCAATTTTTTTTTAACTTTTTCAATATCTAGGCTACATTTCATTCGCTGCATATATCTACAAACGTGGTCCACAAGATGGTATAGGTTTCATCTGCTCCACTAGGTATATGTATTGAGTCACCCAAACGTGACACCGCTGCCTTTTAGCCTTGAACGAAAACTCCTAACTTGGTCCTCATATACAAATATAAACATTTCCAGTGTTAAAAGGGATGTTAATTTTAGGTGCTCTTCTAGACAAAGTCAAAGCATACTTCAAAGGCTACCTACGAATATACCTAAATTAAGCGTTGTTGTCAAATAATTATATGCAACAATAACACTGCAGCGTAAATGTAGTTTCTACCGTTAACTTACATGTCTGAACCTCATCAATGATATGGATATCAAACACTGCTATGAGAAACTGACGGACAGCTGTTTCAATCTGTTAGGTTGTGTCAGCAGCAGTCGGGTAATTTGTGGTTAAGACAATCCATATATCTGCTTACAAGTTCATAATATATCAATTATTTCTACACGATTTTTGGTGCTATAGTATAGTAGGTAATGTGCGTCACCTATGAAAACAGTAAACACCATAGAGTGTGTATAAATTTCAGTTTGATCTTTCAGCAGATAAATTGTCTTCATTCCGTGGTTATCTTCACTCCAAATTGAAAACAATCGTAATTGTCTCCAAAATTAAAGTAATGCAAAGAACAAGACACCTACACTTTGCAACTGCAGATATATAGGTATAGATTGATACCTAATATAATTACATTTCTAACAAGATATCCTCACATTCTTCCTTTTTTGGATAACTTGCCACATATCTGAAAATATAAAAGTTTTGAAAACAAACTTATATTACTTTTTTAATTTGAGATGTGTGGTAATATATAACAATAAAAGTTAGGAGGATTATTTTGATAACTCCACAAATAAATAGATACAGACAACGAACTGCTTAGGTTACAGAACACATTGTAAATCGTTAAAGGACCGATGCAGATTGTAAAGTAGTACCTATAGTAGTAAAAACTATAAAACAAAACAGCAGGTAGGTACAAATGTATTGAATGCTGACTCCATTAATGGACATCCACATCTTAAGTGACTATTATCCAAAAAATGTTTTTAGGGCCGAGACACCTTCAGCAATTCATATTAAAAGTCAAGATAAAAGTAAAAGATTGATTGAAAAATCATACGGACACTTTTTCATCAGCTTGTCTAGCTTAAGATGATCCCACAGTCCGTATCCGCGAATTTGGTAACACCCTGTATAACTGTTTCATGCAGCAACTACACCGAATATACCTATTGATTTTAGTTTCCATGGACTGCTAAATTCCATTAGGTTGGTGAACCTCCTATTCTCATTTAGGAAAAGTGTTGATTGCATATCATTTTGAGCTAGACAGAGAAATGAGTAGCTGAGGTGCTCCCTCCCAACAATTCTATTTGAAAATTTTAATTGATACCCTTTCCTTTGTGACAAACTTTATTAAGCATTTTTGAGCCTATATTTTAAACAAAGAGAAATTTCGATCAATTAATTTTCAAGAAACTGAATGAAATCTGCCAATTTACAGAGAGTTTATTAAGGCTAACAGCGATTTTAAATTAGAAAACGGCATTGTCTTGTACAAATAATTAAGAATCTTTATATTTATATGTTATTAAAGTTGATAAAATTAGAATGGATATAATCTCCACCCCAGTTCAAAATTTATTTGAAAAACAATAAAATAAGACTGAATAAAGTATAATAACATTTCTGACAAGCAACCATTTCTCCTTCAAATCAAATATAACTACTACTTACCTGTAGCATGTCTTCAATGATCACATCTTCTTTCGGAAAACTCCAAGTTTGAATTTGAAATTCAGGAAACAACCAATAAGTATTTAAATATTCGTATTGACAATAATAATCTGAGATTGAAAAACACATGAATTATGTTGTCGCAGTTGAAAAAATGTAATTGATAATAATAATAATAATAATAATAATAATAATAATCATAATAATAATCATAATAATAATCATAATAACTCGTACGGAATAGACGAAACCCTGTGCCAGTTGCTTAGGAGGATATTGAGTCCGTTGTGAGGAATGAGAATTGTTGAATTTATTGGAATTACTCATTTCCCACGCTCAGGAAAATTCGAGCCAATAAGCCTGTTGTAGTCAGGGTTGCCGAAGCTGACACAATTGTATCAAATGTGACGCAGTGAAAAGATTTTCGGAAACTGTGGCCCCCCCCTTTCGGGAGCCTTGGGAATTTGGCACAAATTCATTTTTCTTCTGCTATGTAATAGCACAAGAAAATATTTTTGCATCGATATGCATTGTTTGATATAAGATCTGCTCAAATTTGTTCTAGAATTTTATATTCTGTGTACATAAAATTGTAACCTAACTGTTGGTCCTAATATCCGTGAGGTATGTTCTGTATGGACCTAACTTGAAACACGTTCAGATTTTATTTCATAATTATTTGTTATTACTTCTACATTGTTGTGTCGCGCTGTAACTTATATATGATTCACTTAAAATCATTTATTTTTGTTTCATACCTATTCCTCTTTATGTTTATAATAAACAGTTTATTTTTTTTTTGTTTTTCTATCAGTTGTCTGTAATAAACCAAAACTAACCAAAACAACCTTTTTTAATTAAGCTATATTTTAAATTTCCTGTTTTGGCACAATTCACTCATATTTTTGTTTAGTTCCACTATTTGATACAGTTTTTCTGCTTGCGGCAATCCTGGATGTAATCCTCCTCGACCGCCAGCCAAAGGCAATATTTGTCATCGAGTTCTAGGCCCTTGGCGAGACCAACATTGTCTTGAATGAGGAGGAGAAACGGACGAAATATCGTGACCTTCTGTTCGAACTCCGCAGACTCCATCTAGTGTATTGTAACATAGTGTAAAGCTTGTGGTTCTTATACCAGGGTATACAGGGTAACTGGTCATTTAAATATTTGATACGTATAGGCACACATAACCTACTTATGATCTTCAAACAATTAAAAATTATTATTGTTTAAAACTATAATTTCATAAATAGGAAAATGCTCTCATAAATTTTTCTATACAGAATAGGTTAAGTCTACTTACGTCTAATAGTACATTGAAAGACATTTTTGTTTGGACAAAGATGTATAATACGACTCAATTTCGAATATGCGCAATCATTTATTAATTGTTTAGTATCCACTGTAACTCCCGCCAGGAGTATCTATCTACTTTTTAATTATCTAAAATTTTCGTAGAAAACAGTAATTGAACATTTAAACAAATTCAGGTAGTGCTATGAAAAATTTAGTATAAATATTGATATTCGCCAAATGTTCAAGTGTTATTATTTATAACTAAGCTAGTAAGGTTACATTTTAAGAGTAGTCGAAAGATAGTAGTAGTCATAGTAGTAGTCGAAGTTTAGAAGTAGTCGAACCTTTACCCTATTTTTGGTTGGTTAAACAAAAAAATGTATTTATTATTACGTTATAGTCATTTTTGTATTACAAATCCAAATAAATAATAAATGTGTACTGTTCTCTCACGGTCTACCAGCATAGGAAAAGTTTCATCTAGCCTCTAACTAGGTTTAGTTTATATTTAATTTAGTATTAAACTATATTCACTGAATATTTATAGTGAAAGTTCTTATATCTAATAATTGTAGAATTTACTATTAGTAAAAATAAAAACCACGAAAAATTAAGTCAGCTAATTAGCTTGCATGTTAAAATAATTGTTTTCTTTGCGCACACTATAGCTAAACTTTCTAATTGACTGATTTTCCTTAGAGTAGTTTTAAACTAATTTAAAATTACTTTTAAATGAAAGCTACAAACTAGTGTTTCCGTGTAAATAACATTCTTCGCGATTGCTTATTAATTAAAAGTTTTGATTTGTGAAAATGTTAGGTTAACTGCGGTTAACAAATGGTGTGCTTATATATTTTTAAGGCAGCTCGTATATACTAGCCACCACTAGATTTTCGGCCTTACATGACTTTGAAAATCTTGATTTATGAGTCTGTCAGTTGCCATTATACCCACTCGTCTCTAGGCGACCCTCGAACCTCTTCATGAACTCTACGTTCTCTTCGAAGTAAGGCACTGACCAGCGAATATTTGCCTGTCTATGAAATTTACATTTATAAATCAAAATAAAGGCTGGATCTCAACGACGGGCTGTTAGTAGTGAGAAGGACAAATTATTAAAGGTAAATATCTATTAGATGAAAGTAATGCGCATATTCTCGACTTTGTGCTAATGTACTCAATCCGTAAAAATCGCTAAATTTGTTACGAGAGACTTTTTTTTTAGACAAATCCGTGTTGGTATTCAGTGATACAACTTTTGAACTTGGTACATATTTTGTTATTAATTTTATTTATTCAAATACCTTGGCAACAGCATACAGAACTGATATGGATCTATAGCTATTTATAAATTCTGTAGGTCTACTTTTATGTATAGGTGTTGCCAGAGTTCTTTTCCATAAACTCGGAAATTTGTTAGTTTTGATAGCTAGATAAAAAATATTATGAACAGACGATATTAAACCACAGAAACGTTTGGTTATAAAAATTACTATATATGGAGGAATACCATCGGGTCCCACTAACATTTGTTTTTTAATAACCTGTAAATATACTCTATCTATAATGTCTATATTTTTTTGTGGTAGAGCTGCGTGATTCATTGTAGTTTGCTTCGAGATTGCAGGAAACCAGAAGTGGTCAATATAAAAATAGAAAATGTAGTTTACCCGAAAAACCACTGTATAATATACAATAAAATAAATATATGAGAAATTAACTGAATTTTATCAGTAGTCTTTTAGTTTGGTTTTTTGTTTTCGTTTTTTGGATTTTTCAGTAGAAAATTTTATAATATTACAAATAATATTTCAAACTATTTCTAAACAAAAAATTAAATAAAATTTTAAAAAAATTAAACACTTAAGTAGCCTAGCTAGTGACATTTTAATTCAAAAGTTGTGATATACACTGATCACTATGTTATTATTAACTTTCCAATTCATTTGTCTTCTTTTTGTAAAATTTTACAAAAAGAAGAAAAATTAATCAAAAGTGTGTTTACTTTCTATTAGATTTTGTTTAGTTTTTAGAGTTTTTTTGTTTAGAAGTAATTCAAAGTATCATTTGAAATATTATAAAATTTTATATCAAACTAAAAATGACTGATGAAATTTAGTTAATTTGTCATATATTTATTTGTTTGCAAATTAGGTAGTGTTTTTTTTTGGGGCAAACTTTAGAAGTTTGCCTGATCTTTCTATTTTTATTATGAACACTTCTGGTTTCCTGTTTTTTTATTATTTTATAGGTGGTGTAATTCAAAAAGAAATTACAATAATTCATATTATGTCTATGTTAAATATCTCACAATACACTAATTTATATTAATTTCTGGGATATCGTAAGCTGCTACTTCACGATATACCAACTCAAAAAAATCCTTCAGCTATTTTCATTGTTGATTTTAGTTTGTAACTATCTTTGTCATAATCAATATTGTTTGGAATTTTTTCGTTTTTAATTAAATTCCAAAAAGGTGTTACTGTTACATCTAATACATATTTCTTTATTTTTTAAGTATTTTAAATATATCTATACAGTGTGTCCCAGCAAAAACTTTTATCAGGGATAATTTTTAAAGTAAAGCAGATTTGAAAATTTAGAAAAACCCGTTTCGGTAGATTAACGGGGGACGTAGATTGACAATACTAGGCAGCATGTAGCTTTCATTCTTTCAAGCCTAACTAGTGTACCTACCCCTAAAATCCTAAATGTCACTTTACCCTTTGTAGCACCTCGAATTAAATGTAATTTTATTTAGAATACAATAGTGAAAACCGTTTTTAAATATCTGTAATTTTCACAGAGTTACAAGAACGGATATGGAAAATATGGAAAAATCTATTTTTGTACAAATTGATTATATAGGTTGAACGCAATGGAATGGAATGTTAAGAATTTTCCTACTCTAGCCCATGACAAAATAAAACTTAACTGAAATCTCTTACAAATCTAAAAGCAATTTTGTTTAGAACTGACGTAAAGAGTTTTTATTTCCTTCTTATTAATTATAGGAACTAATGTGAACGAATGTGAAGTCGGTGTTAATTTATGAAATTAAATGAGGTACTCAAAGTAACCGCCATTGTGCTGCTCACAATAATAAATTCGATGTTGAAACTTTTCTTTAATAATATAAAATACTTGCAGTGTTAGGTGGCCATATTGCACAATCATTCTTTGCCGTGTTCCTGTAGATTAGTTGGTTCTGTACGAAATACAGGGTTAGGGCTGAAATTCTGAACGGGGGGCAACGAGGGGCTGCGTCCCCCGTTGCTTCACCGAATCATGTTTTTCCGTATTTTCACTCACTTTTACTCTAAAAGTTATCCCGGATAAAAGTTTTCAATGGGACATCCTGTTTATACGCTTATGTTCTTTAGTTCGAAACCAGCATCCAATTTTAAGTCAACTTCCGTGTAATTTTTTCTTAAATCAAAATAAAAAATTAAGGCTGATATTTATAACCAATAACGCTTTACCTAAAGTATTAATGAAAACTGAGGTTCTATAGAATAATATAGCTATTTAAAAACAAGATGTTTCATTAGACAACACAAGTTAGCAGCTGATTAATATGAAATTAAAATAATTAGAAGTACTATCTCCACGAGACACGGAAATATATCTAAAAAATATCTAATTAACCTATATTTTCAGATTATAAATGTGAGAAATGCAAACTGTATGTCCCACAAACCATTTACTAAACACTTGTTGATGTATTTGGTCTCTCTAATTGTTACTGTAGTATCTATGGATCTGAAGTAGGTATGGTAATCCACTGGTATGGTTACCTCTAATTTAATTTTAAGTGTGGATGTGCTGAACCTGGTAAAAGAGCAGATAAGTGTATCCTTTGCATTTAAGCACCGAAAATTACACCAGCAACTTTTATGTATCCTTACATCCAACACAAAAAAAGTTACACGAATCACTCATAATAATACATTTTTATCGTATGCACATAGAAAAAGATCATATTATTAATTATCAGAAAAATTAGATGACGCCTGCCAGTAATTCTTTTAAAATATTAATTGCCCTTCATATAAAGATAATTCTATAATTAACTATAATTAACTTTTTATACAGCGCATTCTTTAGATTTGGACCTGGGCACATTTTTATTTGACTGACAGGCAGTAATGGTAGATAGTATCACAATACCTAGATTAGCTAGCTATTCACAACTAAACTCTTTTCGCAAGTGACAGTGGGTATTAATAATTTCTTTTGTGAAACACACGCGCCTCTAAACTTCTTACATTTAACTTAATCTCTTGTATTTACGAACTGAAATAGAATCATACTTCTGTGTAAGTTTCCGACCTGCTCCAGGATAATAAATCCCCACTTGAAGGAAGATCAGACTTCCTGAAGTACTTTGACATACTTAATTTTCAGAAAACCGCCTTGAGCAACAGCACAACGAAGTAGATGTAAAGCAAACAAGCCCCACTTAAGTTGCCCCTCATTAATATTTTAATATTTTAGATTGTGTATACGTACCAGCGGTGCGAACGATTAATCTCCATTATTTTACTTAATAATGCATAGAATATGAATAATTTATTGAACATTAGCAATATATAGAGCTGAAAATACAATAAACTACTATAATGATATATATGTGATGAAGTCTGAAATAAGTAATTTCTAGCAATAATAGGGTTAAAAGTGAAAAATTTCTCAGCTTTCTAACTCCATTATTATATCTCAAAAATATGTTGCGCTTTATCAATTGCAATTATTGGAGGTACGATTTCTATGGTTGTAGCAGCAATATAACAATTAAAGAGTTAGTATGCTCTATAAAATGTTTATCAAATCTTGTAAATAGAAAACTAAGTGTAGGAGTGCATAGTTTCAAGCTTCCCTTGAATATTCTCTTCCACCAGTTATTCCACTATTAAACGATGAACCTAATTCGAATATTGACCTATACCTATTTCAGTTCAATTTCGGGATGGTCAGATTACAAATTAAAAATAAGTGATTTGGAACAATAAACTTCTAAATTAAAGCTAATTAATTTCTTTTAGAGATCTGTCAAACGCATTTGAACTTAAAAGAGGAAATACAGGAAACATGATATCGTTCAGTAAGAAGAGCCTTTACATTATGCAAGATAGGTTTCGTTTACAACAGCTAGAAAATAATACTAATAAACTTGTATTTATAGGAAAATGGGATATTGATAGATTTGTATTTTAATTAGACAGATAGTAGAGATTTATTTATTAATATTCTCATATAATGAAATAATAGCAAAATTATATTCCAATCATTGCTTATATAAATTTTATATATAATATATTTGCTAATTTTTATTATAATTTCGTATTTTATTCGTAAAGTTATTGAATAAAAGTAATTATAATAATGTCTATGTTACTGAGGTTTTAATTTTATTATCGTTTTTGTTTTTAATTCTAAGATTTAATATGCTGGAATTAATTAAATTTCAGCAGTTTATTTGATTTACCTCATTTTGAATACCTGAGTAGGTATTCAAAATGAGGTATCTACACTTTAAAAAATCCATCTACATCTTGAATCCAACACCATCTAGTGTATAGTTATATAGATATAGTTAAAATTTTAAATTTATATGTAGATATGTATACATATATGTATATGTATTTTTTTAAAATCAATATTAACTAAAAAAAATCGATTTGTTCAATACTTTTCGAACTGAATGTGACTAAATTTGTGTGGGTGACCACGCATATTACAACCTTTAGCGGCAAATATAGAATTTTAAAAATAATTTTCAACGTTTTCTCGCTGTCAGTTTTATTAAAAAAAGTTCTTTCTTAAGGTGGAAATTGCTAGCTGCGTCTGCGATTACGATTGACGCATGCGTCTGAACGGCACGATTATAAATAATTGCAGATATTTTCCAACATCACACCGTCACAAATCAGTATACATTGCGATTCATAGGCAATAGGTACCTATCCGAAATGAGTATGTTGTCAATCTTAGTTTTATAATTGCAGGATGATGATGATTTTTGTTATTATTAATGCCAAGAAAAAGGCATTAATAATAACAAATGTGACAAGGAATTTATATATAAAAGGGCTTTCAAAGGACAGTTTCCAACACATTCAATGAGTTTTTCATCTTCTACCGTGCAAAAGCTCTGTTTTGTAGTCATGGTATGAATTGGTATGTTTTTGAATTTATTCACTCTATGGGGACTGTATGATTCGCACGTCTAGGCTGGTCTGGAAGCAGGGGATTGAGTATCGCATGCGTTTGCCGCATCTCGAGCGTTTGATCGCAGTTGTTGGAAATCCAACGCGTTCATAAACACTAAAGCAGTTTCAATGCGTCTAGTCACATGCGTCAATCGCAATCGCAGACGCAGCTAGAAAATTCCACCTTTACTTGGACAACCGGTACATCCGATGAATTTTTATCAGCAATAACGTTGGTAAAATTCTGTAAATATTGAATATTACATTCTATCTTTTTATAACCTGTTTGCATACTGTTGGCTCTACTTCTTCTTGAAGTATCCTATACTGATATTGATATTGCCTAGCAATAATGGCATCGCCATGCAACCAATTCATCAATATGTTACTAATAAAGAACATGCCAATCACCTTTTCAAGAACATTATTGACAATACAGAACTTTTGCGAATGTTATATTGATTATTTGACAGTTTCTTAATACATACCTGTCGAACCAATTTAGGAACGATAACATACCAGACATAGACATAATGTCATCATCACATCCTCCATTATCAACGCTTGCTATAAGATTTAAACACTACTACTAACAGAAATCTTTAAAGTTTGAACAATATAATAATAATATTGCAACAAAGACTTGTTGAATAAATAAATTAAAATTAAAATAAATACACTTTTATTAAACAAAAAAAATTAATAAATCAGTGGACTACTGAAAATTAAATTTAAATGAAGTACATTTTGCAATAACCTACGTAAATATCTGTTTCTATTAGTAAAAAAT
Organism: Pogonocherus hispidulus; assembly: GCA_963924545.1. Lineage (NCBI taxonomy): Eukaryota > Metazoa > Arthropoda > Insecta > Coleoptera > Cerambycidae > Pogonocherus > Pogonocherus hispidulus. Next base: position 26,473,790 of record OZ004695.1, read on the forward strand.
TAAAATTTTTGTAAAGAAGGAATTAGATGTATTAATAATACCTATTACTGTCAAATTTAATAAACATATTCAAAATCTCTAGCTGTATGTTAACTATTTTATTCAGTTGTTATTTTATTTATTCAACACCTTGTATAGGTGTCAAATTTTAAAATATATTCCATTAATAAATAAAATGAACATGGCCATGGATTTGTTTAATAAATGCCAAGGAATGTATTTCATTCATTCCAGTCTCTACATAGGTATAACATAATAATACGTAAATATAGAAAACAATTGTAGCTTATACTTAATTTATGTTTAAAACTGCAAGTTATATGTGATATTTATAGAGAAATTAGTGAGTGATGTAATTATCTACGAAACCATTTAATAAGTAAGTGTCGGTAAAATTTTTATCTCCCACTAATATAAGTCTTGAATTTCCAGGTATAGAAGCTGATTCAATTAGATAAGAGTTATTAAACGAGTGAAAGCAAAATTTCTTTTCAATATCGTTTCTTTTTAGAAACTCCCGTGAACGTTCAAATGTGATAAAAATACAGTAACCAGTTATCAAATGAAAAAATATTTCTTGAGATGCTTTAGTACGCAACTTAAGCTCGAGTATAATGATGTATGGTTAATGGGAACCGCTTCATGCTGATATAGTTATCCCTGTGTTAAATTTCTTGGGTGCTGTAACATAATTCCCTTAGCATTTTCCTCGATTGTTTGAACATTATAGTAGCAGAACGTAATCAAGATCTTTAGGGTATATAACTAGGGTCAGAAGTATTTCGAGGGTCATAAATAAAGATACTAAGATAACACACGATACGTTATAATCTACCCTATACGTGATAATAGTCGAGTTATATTGGTATGTAGTTAAGAAACACAAAGTATATTTCCAATCAGGCTTAAAATACTATCACGATATAATTTACAATTTATATATTCTATGTTATATATATTTTTTAAACATATACAAACATTTAGTACTAAAGTTATTAAATGTAGAACTTAATACAATCAATCAACTATATTTTGAATATGTCAACTTGTGTTATAAGAATAAGTACGTATGAGTCTCTTAATTTTTATAATTTGAATAAAATTGGTTTCAAAAGTTCAATTGAAATGATGATTCAATTGAAATAATTATGAGATTAAAAAAACGTTTATTTATCTTTAAATGCAAAACCACGAATGCAAATGAGAACATTAAACATTATTTCTAACTTCTGCGAAAAAAAAATATTGGTAAATTGGTAAGTTGGACACTAGCGGGCTTTTTTCCCTACTCTACCGTCCTGATACCTATTCTTATCCCTTAAAACTCCTCGAACCACCAAGGTATTCTAAATGTTACGATTACGGTTCACGTGGGAGACTTGACTTCCTTGGTATGCCCCACACTGCTGCCAAATGTATAAAGACAATTCTTAATCATCTCTCCAGTTATCCCAGTTCCAGTTATATGTTTACCTATAAGTCACTTAATTACATATAAAATATATACATGTATAAAAAAATGTAACCTTTTTTATATGTAATTAAGTGACCGATATACCCAAGAAAAACAATCTGTGTTAAATCTCTAACGGTCAAGAAAAGAAAAGTTAAATTATTAAGGCAAGGGTGAAAGAAGCCAAAAGGATGACTACAACAAGCAGAAGTAATTATCCTAATATAGTCGCAACAAGCTGCCCAGAAAGTAGAAACTATGAAAAACTGCAGAAGAAACTAGAGAAGGAAAAGAACAGAATCAACTTTTTGGTAAGATGTAAAAATTTACAAATAACCCCGAATTTTTTAAAGATAAAACTCATATACTTAACAATGAAAAAATCAAAGCAAAATATCTAAATGTGTTATCCATATTTTACTTAAACTGCTTAAATCTATGTATCAGTGATGCGTACTCACAGAAAAATATTCTGAAATCTAAAATACAGAGAACAGACAATAACTTAAGAAATATTTACGACAGAGAACATCTAAATAACTTATATAAAAATATAAATGAAAAAATAGAAAATTTATTCAACAACGTAAAAGAAAAACATATTAACAAGATAAACAACCTAATGAACTCCCAAATTAAATCTAAACCACCCGTAATTAATGAAAATTGGCTAACTAATTTAACCAAAATAAAAATTCCAAATGTCGTAAAATATGTTTTAAGTCTAGGTCCAAAATTCTCCCTGCCATGTAGTACTTTTCCAATAGATAAAATAATAGCCAGTGTTGAACAAGGTATAATACATATTAGAGAAGAAAATAAAATTGAAGTCGGGAACAAAATTTGTAATTTATTAACGAACTATAAAAATAAACTAAGCAACGTAAATAAAAAAACCAAAAACCAACTCAATCATTACATAAAGCAAACAGAGAAGTTCATAACCGAAAATAAAAACTTATATATATTAAGAGCCGATAAATGTAATAAAACAGTTCTTATGTACAAAACCGACTACGAAACAAAAATGAATAATTTACTCGAGGACAATACCACATACAAGAAAGAAAATATAGATCCTACCAATAAAATCCAAAACAGCCGTAATATCTTAATTAAATCGTGGTATCAAAAAAAAATTATTACAGAAAAAGAAAAAAACAAACTCATTTGCCATAATGGTCATGCTCCATGCATATACGGCCTACCAAATCTCCACAAACAAAACATTCCTCTTAGACCCATAGTAAGCAATATAAACAGTCCTACTTATAATCTTTCACAATTTTTATCAAACACCTTAAGTAACAATTTAGGTAATTCTCAAGCATTCGTAAAGGACTCTTGGCAATTCTGCACCTTTATTAAACAACAAATTGTCCCTAAAGATCATAATATAATATCACTAGACGTCACATCCCTATACACAAACATTCCAACCGATCTTGCAGTTAAATGTATACAGAACCGATGGTCGGAAATTAGTAAATATTCAGTAATTAATCAAGACGAATTCATAAAAGCAACAAAACTATGCCTAAATTCTACATACTTTAAATTTAATAATCAAATATTCACACAAATTTTTGGAACAGCCATGGGTTCACCAATATCCGCAACAATTGCCAATTTAGTTATGGAAGAATTAGAAAATAATATTATTAACTCTCTGGATTACAAGCCGGTATTTTATAAACGATATGTAGATGACTGTATTATATGCTTACCCAAAAACAAAATAGAATATACGTTAAAAAAGTTCAATAGCTATCACCCAAGAATTCAGTTTACTTACGAAACTGAAAAAAACAATAGCATAAACTTTCTAGATTTAAATGTTGCATACAATCACAACAGTGGAATCATTGAGAGAAACTGGTATACAAAAGAAATTTCATCTGGAAGATATATAAATTATAAATCGCATACCCCTAACAAATATAAAAATAGTGTAATTAACAATTTGACGGACCGCGCAATTAAACTCTCACATCCCAAACATAGACCCAGTAATTTAAAAAAAGTTAAAAAGATCCTATAAAACAATTCATACCCAAAAACCGTTTATGAACCAATTATAAAAAAAAGAATCCATACAATATATAACAAAACAACCACCCAAGAAAAAAATAATAATAATAAATATTTCTCGTTACCATACGTACCGAATTTATCTGAAAATATAGGTAATATTTTCAAAAACCATAACATAACTGTTGCACATAAACCATATAATACCACTAAACGTTTTTTCACTAATACTAAAACACCAATCCCACAACCAAACCAAACAAACACAGTATACAAAATAGATTGTAACGATTGTAATAGTACATATATTGGGCAATCGAAACAATATTTACATAAGAGAATATACGCGCATAAATACAGCATAAGAAGTCAAAATGATTCTCAAACTGCTTTATCAAAACACGCTATTGAAAATAACCATGACTTCAATTTTAATAATGTACAGATTTTAGAAAAAGAAACAAATTATAACAAAAGAACAATTCACGAGATGATCCAAATAAAAAGACATAGTATGTCTTTTTATTTGGATGCAATAAATAACCGCACTGATACAGAAAATTTAAGTGAAACTTATTTCAATATAATATAATTCATTATTAAATATAATACCTACTAATTAATATAAATAAAATAAATACAAATAATAATAGATCATTTATGGGGAAAAACAAAACAAAAAAAAAATTTTTACATCTCACAAAAAATACTAAATTAAGTAAATTTAGTTTGTAATTTAAACATGTCGGAACAAATATTATTTTTAAGTTTCAATTATACCTCTACCTAATGCATGTATATGAATATTATCAGCAAATCTGTCAGCTTGGAAACAAAACTGAACCCAAACCACTTTAAAACTCAGTCGCGTCAAAGCCCTCAAACAACATGTATGCAGCAAAATAACGCAATAACCGTTTCAAACAATTTAAAATTATTATAATTTAGTTAGTTACAATACATGAAACATCCTATAAATGTAAGTATAATATATCAAAAAAATATTAAACAAATAATGTAAAATGTAATCTTCTGCAGAATCTCTGAAGATAGCCTAATAAAGCCGAAACGTCAGAAATATATACATGTATAAAAAAATGTAACCTTTTTTATATGTAATTAAGTGACCGATATACCCAAGAAAACCAATCTGTGTTAAATCTCTAACGGTCAAGAAAAGAAACGTTAAATTTACCTATAAGCATACAATTTTAATTAGAAATAGATCAATAAACAAATGCGCATTACCGTATAAAGGAATTTGATGAAGGTTGATATAATTTAGAAGGGTCTCCTGTTAAATTAAGTATACTCAAAGATCAATAGTATAATATCATTATATTATACAAGACATTTATAATAGTATTACATTTATTATTTTCAATTAAGATATATTTCTCTAATTCTGAAGAGAGGCAAGTTACATATGACTTTTGTCACTAAAAACTTATGAATAATATATCTTCCGTCGCCTCGCATGTTGGGCAGTTTTATTGTAGAAGTTGCTATAACTTTTATAGCTTTCATAATTCACGACCTTCTATTATTAAAGCACCAAGCACACTGTAAAATCACCGCTTTAAATATTGTTAATTGCTTTATATGAAGTTTTAAATATGGTATTATATTATAGTAAACATTGGGTAACTATATAGTGGGTGGCGAAATTATTAGGGACTGTACTGAGTTTCTTGTATTTTCTAGTTTGATTGAATTTTTCGAACAAATAATTGGTGTTGTAGGTCTCGAAGGTATTTCTCATGCACTGAACCTCGGGAATTATTAGCTTCTTCCCTAAAGGTTCAGGGGCATAGCTCCGGTTAGCTCTGGGCTCAAGGCGTGGAATGGATTTTACTGTTAAGCTTACTTTATAAAAATTTGGGCACCAGGTAATTTAGAAGAGAAAAAAATTATTAAGTTGTGAATGCGTGAATGTAAGAACAAACAAATTAAGTTAAGATAAAAGTATATATTAAAAATTGTATTTACAAATAAATTTACGTTAAATTCAAAACTCTACCGATTGAAGGCGTTTAACAAAGTTTTACAAAAAGAAGATTTTACTGGGCTGGGTTCACCAGTCTTCGGCCTACTTATGGAGTTATCTCACCCACTAGCCTCTCCTAAATTAATCCGGAACTCCTGTCCAAGTCCACGTCTAGCTAGACTTTCTGTGGTTGGATGGATCGATGAATTAAATCCCACGTAGCTAGGTTTCAGGTAGTGGCTCCAAAGGTGGAAATAGGTACATGTAACAGATTGTATGATTAGCCCAGTCCCTGAGTTGTACAAAAAATGATCCAGGAATTGGAATTTTGTAAACAATCAAACAGTAGAGTAACTATGTCTGAAGGACAGTATATAAAAGTTCTAATAGAAAAAAGTTACTTATGACCGTTACTATATACTACAATAAAAATTACCAAAATTGTAGTAACACAATTCTTAACTGTGCTATACAAAAAAACTAGTGAGCATAAAAGGTGAAAATTTATAATTCATACATGAGATTTTAAATGCAAAATTAACAATATCAAGTACAATGAAATAGAAAAAAATTGAATGTGAGACGGTCTAGAATACCAGCAAGTAATCAAAAATAAAATTCCAGGATATAATAGATTCTATAATTATCAGACAAAAACTATAGTATATAAAAAAATAACCCTATGGTTATATATATACGCACGCACCAATCAACCCAGGCTCTTCAGAGAGAACCGACTTTTGCATACAGGGTACAATTTTCTTTAATCAGATTCAATTTATTAAGAAAATTAAATGTACTCACCTGTATACAAATTTCGGTTTCAACCTCGTGAAGCCACCTCAAAGATGTCCTAAGACGTTCCGTCTGGAATTTGATGGTTTGCGAGGATAATAGAGTTGTGTGGAAGATTAGGCCAGCGTCTTAACAACTCATACAAATTCGGCAGAAAATTTTCACCACGTGTAAAATACATTTATTATCACATATCTCGTGACAACAACAAAAATATACTATAATATCGATTAATGCGATTATTACAGATAATAATCTATTATATCAGAATACCGATCACTACCAATCGTGATAGTAATTTCAAGATTCAAATTAAATTAAAAATTAAGAACATGTACTTTCAATAAGCGTAAAAATTGTCAACTTGCTCGTACCTATCTGAAGACCGACTCCTCGATCCCGTTAAAAATTCTAACTAGTCTGCGGCATCCCTACCTTTTCATAAAAGTGACCAATCAAAAACACTTTAGAGGTAGACAACACATTATAAGGTGGAGCATTATGGGTCGCTGGTATTCAGGGATAAAATGTAAGGATTTTTGATATAATTATACAAAAGGGAACAAAATGATTAAAATTTTGTTACACTCATTCATAGGAGTGTATTGTTGAGCAATTTTCAAAAGAAATAGAAATCCAATCAAATTGATCTTAATATTTAGTGATGCTCCCCTTTGCTGCAATTATAGCTTCTGTGCGTCAGGGCATGTTCTCTACACAGACTTTTGCATTTTGTTGGAGTTTGGTATCTTGATGCCATTCTCTGATGAGAGTTTCAACCAACTGACGCTTAATGGTGATCACTTCCTTGGCGATCACCCGTTTGTTGAGGTCCCACATGTACTCTATGAAATTCCTGTCATATGAGTTCCTTGGCCAGGGTAAAACAGTACCAGAAATGAAAAATAACACACCTGGGTTAGTGACACTATACCAAATCGTCTATAAAAATGTACTTTTCATCGCCATGGAACCATATTTCGAGCTGTGGCAGTAGCCGAATTTCTAGTACTGGCTTGAACTAGTCCTTCCTCATGGTCCCATCCACGATGTATAGGCGACCCATGTCCTTGGATGAGATTACATACTACACCATAACACTAACCGTGTATTGAATCCTCTCCAGAAGGAAGTCTGGATGAAACTGCTCTCCAGGACGTGTTGAACGAATGAACCTTTGTTGACCAAAACCTGAAACATTGATTCGTCGGAGAAGGATACCGGTAAAATATTACAATAAAAACAGTCATATTCCGGTGTTGTCTGGCCTATTGCAATTACTTCTTCTTCATGGCTTCGGTGAGGCGTAGTTTTTTGATAGGCTAACGACTGATCAGGTTCTCTTGGAGCAACCGCCTCCGGACCGCCCTTTTCACCCATAAAATGTAAATTCACTGTAAATTCACCCATAAAATTTAGCAAAAGTCATTCAAAAGAAAATATTTTATATCACCTCACTCCGACACCAGTTTTTAACAAACGACAATCAAATGAGAAGTATAGAAGTGTAGAATACTACCAGTAGTGTTGTCACTTATTGTCAAAGTCGTGTAGTGTGTCAAAATTAATATAATACCAGCAGCAATACCAAATAAAACAAGCTTAAGAAGACCAATCTCATAAATATAAGTACTGTACTGTAATAACAGGTTGAAGATACAAGTTAATTACTTCAGAAATTATTGAGGTCGATCAGTTTAATTATATTCTAGAAGATGATTTAAATATCTAGGAAATGTTATATTATCTATAGACAGTAATATGGTAATGTACTATTTACCTAATATATAAAACCAGAAAAATTTTAAGCTAAGCTTTAAAATGTTATATACTTTGTCCGTTTCTATAATAGTTAATTTATACTAAAATGAATGTTTGTAAGATATGTAAGAAGTAAATGAATAAATACACATCTCACAGCTAAAATCTAGAATGATATTTTCGTTTACATACATTGATATGACTGAAATAGTATAAACCTGTTTTGTAAACTTCATTATATTAATAACAGCGTTTATCAAAAGCATTTCTACGTTTTGTTACATTGTGTTTATGTCATTTCATTCATTTCTAATAATATATTTTGCAGGTCCACTCGTGTGGTTCTTGACAAGTCTTGACGTTTCGATCGTCTTTTTCCCGACCTCCTTTTGAAGTAAAATATCACTTCAAACGAGACTAAGACAACCACCGAAGCGTTAACATTAAAAACAAAAAAGAGAAAAGCTTGGGTCGTTCGGCTTCCAACAATACGCGACTTCGACGGAATTGTGCCAATAAGTTCACACTCTAATGCGGTCCACACACATTCACACTTTCATGCCAGAATAGAAAAACCGTAAGATTCGCTTGTCTGCATACAAATGTTATCACGTCTCCTTGAAGTGCGACGGTGTGATAAGATTTGGATAGATTAAAGATCCGCACGCAAGTCGACTGAATGATAAAATGCATAGACAATGTAAAAAGTATTTTAAAAAAATCATGTTCATGAATTTCATCTAACTAATGCGAACATGTCCTGTTAAACACGGACAATTCCTCACTATAGTAATATACCCTCCTGCGAACGTACGCGAATAAGCTACTTCCTGTACATCTATTATAGGAGAATCAAATTAAGACAGCTAAACTTTCTGAGTCATTGGATTTGCAATCTTACTTATTTTTCAATAAAGTTTTCTTCTTAATTATGATTTATGGTAATAGACTTAAGGTCATTATTGAAAGCATTGAAACATACTTTATAATAGTATTCTATGCCTAGAAATACAATGACTAGATGAATAGAATAGGATGACTAGAAATACAATGTACCTACTTTTCGGTACTTAACTAACGATCAATGTATGTAAATCGATTTTCTGGGAAAATTATCATGTTGTAGTATCTCTAAAAAACTAGACTAACTTGAATAATTGAACTATTTTTTACGCAGGGGGTTCAAAATGTTCATTTCTGGCTCATAGCCTATAAATATTCTGCTAAGTACATCTCAGCTGTAGAAACACATTTATCTCTAGGTGGTTTTTCAAATTGCGACCTTAAAAGCTCAAGCAAATCTTACTAAATAATAGAACTACTTACTATCTTTTGTGTTATATTCAACTATCATTTAATATGTAGTAGCCTGTAAAATTTTTGTCAGTATGCGTGAAACTAATCAATTAAACTAATCAGTCAAGAAAATCAAGAAAACTAGGTGAATAGTAAAAATTTGTTTCACTAAAATGTGAAATGCAACTAACAAAAAGTAAATAGTGGAAATATTTGATAACTTTACATGTAAATCGGTAAAATTTATTAAATTTAATTAAGTAAAAGGCAATTATTTACGAAATTTTAAATAATTTTAATATAATAGCTTAAGTGCTAGTGGGCTGCAGGCGATACTGCCAAGTAAACCCAGATGCTACCCCAGCGGCGCCGGAATGAAATTCAAACCGGAAAATTTAATAGAAAATTACAACTCGACCATATTTTTTCCAATTTCAAAATAATCACTTCAAATTTGTAATTTTGAGGAGTAGTACTATTAGCGCTATAAATTGGCCCGAATTTAAAAATACACTCTGTACCTATATTATAGATAAATAATAATATGCCGCCCCCTCTCCCACGCATATCTCAGACTTTCTAATCCTTGTGATTAGAATGAGGGGTAGAGGTATTGTTATAAAAACTTGGGTTTAATACATATTCCAATAATATTCGTATTCTTTAATGTCGATGTGAGTTCGTACGCTGAAAAATATTTCTCAGTATTATCTCCGTACAAGGCTTTGAAGTAAAAATGTAAAAAGTTGCAACTTTTAACCAGCTTACCATCATTATTTGGTTGGCGTAGGTATCCTTCTTCATAAGGAGAAATGATTACCAACGTTCTATTATTCTATTATTTTCGTAAATTTTATGAAGATTCTTGTTGTAATGTAAATTAGTGTTTGTTTCTCTACGCCATATCTAAATTGACATGTCTGGCTGAAATTATTCGCAATTTTTAATATAACCGAAATTAAAATGAAAATTCTGACTGCCAATGCGGACTATTGAAATAATATATCCGAAATGAGCGGCGGGCGATATCAGAAATTCCATTTGGCTACAGATTTGCAACACAATTGGATTTTGTGCATTTGGTGGTATATGTAGATAGAAAGAGATCTGCACAACAATGTATAAGTCTGCTATTCAAATGACACAATATATATGAATTGAATCGAGCTGCATAAATAATAATAAAAGCATAAGGGACGTCATTTTTAACTTCTAAATGTATATTCCCAAACTTTATGTGCCTTTATACCATTAGTTTATCGTACATTTTTTAGTTTTATATTTAATAATACAGTAAAACCTCTAAATAGCGGCAGCCAAAATTTATCATGAAAATTGCCGTTGTTGAGAGAAGGTCAAAAAGGAATAAAAAATGTTGGTTGCTTTTGTGCTTTCTTTATTAAATTAAATTATATACATTGAAGAAATTAGCTACATATATATCTACAAATTAGGTGTGTACATTAGATAATGCGATCAAACAATAAAAAACTCATATACATATTTAAATATTACCTGCCATATTAAATAATTACCTTTTTCTTTAAATATTTTCAATTTAGGTTTGTTTCAAGTTTTTAATTTTTGTTTGTAAAACCTGAGATTCACATTCTGTTAAAATTTCGACAATTTTTGCAGCTAGTTCACTTTTCATCTTTCAATTTAATACACACATTCACACAATTCAATACAATTTCATCTTTCTCATCGAAATCTTCGTCTTGCTGGACATTTTCCAAGAATTCTGCTTTTGCAAAAGATTTTGATATTGTAGCTGATGAAACGTTTTCCCAGGTTGCTGATATCCAAACTATAGCGCTAGTTTGGATATTAGCCTTTTGATTAAAAATTTTGTATAAGCCATCTTAAAGTTATGAATAATCCCTTGATCCAATAGCTGATAGTAGGAAGTGGTGTTTGGATGCGGAAAAACAATGTTCGCGTTGTCTAGTGTCACTTTCTTTCCTCATTTTTTCGTCAAATTTTTTTAGCTACGAAGTCATAATTTCTGTTTTCATTCAAGCGTTTTTATTGGATACTCATTATAAAGGCAGTTTATTGATTTGAGATCTTTTAAAGCATCGAAGGTTTTTACTCTTCCTTATAATTAATGAGTTTTCCTTTTCGCCTTCCATATTTGCGTAAAATAAAATGGTTAATCTTTGTTTTGCAGTTCTTGTAGCGGCACACTTATCACTTTTTAGAGCAAATGACATCGCAAGTTAAAATAAGTCCGATTTAGTAAGCATATTGTACATATTTTTTGATGAATAGTCTATTAATATTACCGGTAGTTTTCTTTTCCAGGCTTCAACACTATCTAGGCCATCATCAGCTTACTCCCCGCAAATTGTTTTAAAACCGATGTTGTGTCTTTGACACAATATTTGTAGCCATCTATTTGAGGCATCCAAACTCGTCATTTTTAAACTTTTGGCTGCTTCTAACGCTTTTTCTTTTACTAAAGGTACTAAAGGTAAAGGTATTAAAGGTACAAGATATTGGCAAACTACTTGGTTAATAGTCAATCCTTCAGTTTTAGAAAATTTTCTCTTCTATTCTGGATTAGAACCTGCTTCGAAGAGTTTCTATAAGTCGGATCTGTTTTTGTAATTTCGTCAACTTGTGTCCTTCCAATACCCTTTTCAGCCAACTTTCGAGCACTGGTACTGAACTTCTCACTTTCCACAATAATATCAGTTTTGTCTTTAAGAGACAAACGTTTTCTTTTCAGTGACCTGTTGATTGTAACAAAATCACAGTTGAACATAAACTAGCTCAAAATCTATGAAACTACTACAACAGCTTTATCGATAAGGGTTTTGAAATTACTATGGAAATACCAATACTTGTTGCATTTATAAAATTCTACCTATCGATCTTAAGGATCGAAAAATTTTAGGTATGTACACATATTTGCCAATAGAATTTATGACCGGTAATGCAGTAACGAGAGGCAGGTATTTTATGACTTTGAAGAGACCGTGACAGTTTTATGGGGGTGCCCCTGGTAGGAGGTCATTAGTACGGGTATTCCCATATAATTGGTTTCGGAAATTTTAAATCTGGCCGTTTTAGAGGTGGTGGCCACTTTTAAAAGGTGGCCGAATATAGACGCATTACTGTAGTATTCAAAGAATAATTTTTTAAATTGTCTCTAGTATATTTCTATGTTGTTCACCGTTTCACTATTCAATTACCTACATTGAAGTTAAAGACATCCTTAAACGTTCTTCAGTACTCTACAATTAACTCTGAACCCATGGCAGCAAATTAAAGTAAATCTGCATATTATGTCACAAAAAGAGGATGTCCAACTTTATATAGAATTTATATCCCTATTTTCAATTATTATCTACCGTTTGGCCAACTAAGAATGGACGCCGGCTGTATCTCAGAAACTACTTATCGTATAACTTTGGGAAAAAAATACTATTAAGTAAATCGGACAAGAGAAATCGCTGGAAATTATTGCTAGGGGCCGCAATTGCTATGACCAATCAGTAAATTTATTGTCTAAAACCAGTTTAGAAAGATTTTTGCTCCTCCTGTATAATTCAATATCTATGTATCATCCACTCCCTGTAAACTAGAATAGAGACATATAAATAAGTAATATTCATAAGTTATGGAAGCACTAGAATTAGATTCATAATTATGTTTGTTTTTCACGGCTTTGTTTGAGCAAAACTTCTGATTTTATAAGTTTATTTGTGGTGACTACCTTCTCAAACTATATGCATAGTACATGAACTCAGATCACTCCCCCATACCTCTTAGACTGAGTAACAGCTTAATTTAGAAAGAAACTTACTTACTTTATTAGACAAGAAGCGGACAGATTGGCAAAGCTTCCAAAATTGGAAGAAATGATAAATGGATCGCAACCAGTGAGAACTGAGAAACTCCTAGATGATGGAGTTGAACTACTCGTTAAAAATATTCAACAAGTAGCATGGGAAAATGCTCCTGGGATTGCATATAGAACAAAAGGTAATAATTATTCAAGAGCCCACTGTACTAAATAAGTAGTCAAAAATTGTAAGTTTCATCTTGCTTATACCTGCATGTAGATGAGCTTTGTACTAGTTTCAATCATTCAGAGATGAGTAGTGGTTGTGAATGGGTGCAAAAATTTAAGGTAGGTGGCAGGTATTAACTGTTGTCATCTACATTTCATTAAATTGTGAATATGGCAAAATACGGAATATGTTTTGCAAAGTGAATACATTTTGGATATCTAGAAACACTTAATTATTTTTATGTACACAATAAATCGATGTTCCAATATTGAATTTTACATGTATGATTTCAAAAATGCATGAAAACATTTGGAATATATTTTACTATATTCAGGATATTACCTACAATATCGGTCCAGATCACCAGCTGAAAAACAGCTTTGAATAATGTAACACAGAAATTAAAATGTGAAATTCAGCGCAACGCATTAAAGATTAATCTATTGCCTGAATAAACTAACTAACGATAACAGAACTGATTATGTAGCACTACTACTACCATATATAATCCCCCCCATAAGAAATGGAGATAAAGTTAGTATCGAAATAACATTAAAAAAATGTGCAGATTCGCAGGACGCCTAAAGATGAATTTCCAGCCAAATGATGGGGACCCCCAAGACTGGACTGAATCAAAATTAGAAAAGCTATCATTGGACCTAGTACTAAGATGATATTGAATGATATTTATATATATCATCATCATCAATTTTCTTTTAATATCATCAAATATGTAATTTGATGATATTAAAAGAAACATTAATAAGGGGAAGTTTTGAAACAACTTCCAAGGAAAGCCGTTATAGAAGATTGTAGAACTAGAAAGATACTAGGACTACGTAATCTTATTAAGTCCTTTTTCAGGTTAAGATATGTTCCTAAGCAGTGGAAAGTCGCAGAAGTTATTATGATCCACAATTGCACAATTGCAATCCACAAACCAGAAAAAGCTCCTTATGAGGTTTCAGGTCCTTTTCACCATTTAGCTCCTCATTATACAGACCCATCTCTTTACTCCCCGTCATCGTGAAACTCTATAAAAAATTGCTCTTTAAGATATTAAAATTGATAATAGAAAAAAATTTTCTCCCACCAGTTTGGCTTCAGAAACAGTTACTCGACCATTGTCAAATACATAGGACCATAGACATCATTCAGAAATTATTAGACGGAAAGACAGTCCGTTCAGCTCTGCCTGTTTTTCTGGATGCGACACTGGCTTTTGACAAAGTATGGCACGAAGACCTGTTCCACAAGCTGAACATGTTTTTGACACATCAATTTTCTCAATTTTTAAAATCTCATATATCAGAAAGATACTTCTGAATAAAACAAGAGGAGCCGACTTAATCTGATCAAAAAGAAATTAAGGTAGTGGTGATATAAGCTAGTATATTAGGTCCACTGTTGTATCTAGTATATATTAGTGACATCCCTGATCTTGATAATGGTAAAATCGCCACCTTCGCCGATGGCACCGCAATTGTGGTTGTTGGGAGACAACCATTAATATGCGATCAGGAAGTTATAAACATCTACTGGCCAGATCCACATCAGTGCAAATCCGTTCACTGTTAACTTATAAACAAAATCAACATCAATCAGTTAGATAAACGATGCTCAGATTCCCTACCCTATTTCAGCAAAATATGCGGGTACGCTAGATGTTGACTCTTGACGCTAGACTCTGCTGGAGACTCTATCAGAAAAAAAATTGAAGAGCTTGGTATAAAATAAAAATTTATATATGCAGAGAAATAAACTGCAGGTTGTTTATATATAATAAACTGATGTATAAAAGGATATAGATATAAATAGATATTGGAACCCATTTAGATATATGCCATTCATCTCTGTAGTTATGCCGCCAAGAGCAATATTCATACAATGCTATCATAACAAAGTATTAAGAAACATCGAAGGTGTTCCTTGGTACTGCCGAAACAGCGATATCCATTTCCTTGATCTCAAGATCTGTTGATCAAACCATCACCAAATTTCCCAGTAATAATGCACAACAGCTACTTTATCACGTGAATATTGGGTTATCCAGGTCCTGGATAACGCAATCTAGAGCGAGGACTGAAAAGTACATAATAATTGAGTTAATCTAGAGATTATGTTGTTAAAAAGCAGGACTTAGTGCAGTTTTGCGTTAAACGTTAAATTTGTTGTAATTAAGAACTTAATGAGAACACTAGTGAGAAGAATCTTAGTTTTTGGATTTTCATAATAATTAATATAGGTTAGAATAAAATTATTATTTGATCTCATTAAAATGATTTATTAATATACCTTGATAAAACTAATTATAGGTAATTAATATACATTACATACTAATTACATACTCTAATTTACTTACAGACAATATTTTTTCCAACATCTATTTCAAAATATATGGTTTTGGTTCTTCAGAGACCTATTATTGATACAACTGATATAAATGTAACGAGCAGTTGTGCATGTAATCAGACCCAAATGAATTCATTCCATTTACATTTGATTTCACCGTTGTTTCTGTGATTCCGGCAAGTAAATTATAAATGTACCTAATAACATTTATCGACAAGCTAATAATTAGTATAGCAGGCATTATCTAAAGCGACAGGGGATATTATTCTATAATTTAGATAATATCCACAAAATTTAATTTATGGACAAACTTATCATGTTGTCCCAATCCTCGATATTAACACATCCATGAAATAATCAGTACATTTGAATAATAGTTATTGCAGCTATTGTGATTTGATTCGAAAATTTTTTAAACATCTATTACAAAATATATCTGCGTATGAGTTAAATATTATTACCATTCAACATTAGCAAGAGTATTTGAAAAAATGATATCAAATTGTACTTATTTTTTGACATCATAACAAACAAACATCACAACTATTACATTTTTCAGCAAACGTCAATCAAAATCAACTGAATTTGAAAATAGCCTTTCTCCACTGTTTTCAAGGGACTGAGTCTGTATTTTCTTCAGTTTTAGTTGGTTATAATACCTATCAAATTAAGAACTGAGTTATTTCAAGTTAAGAATAATCAAATTGAGAAAGAGGCTATATCATTTTGATAGAATAGGATAGAATCCTTCCAAATAATAAAAAGAAAACAGAAACAACAGAAAATTAAATGCTCAGTTATATAATGCTCAGTTATATAGAAAATACACTAATTAAAAGTTACAAGTGTATGGATATAAATTAAATTGATAATTTGCTTAAGAGGCAGTAGAGTGAGAGATACAAAGGATTAAAACTAAAACATTTTCAAAAAGCTCGGTAAATATTGTCGCGACCGAGTACAAATATTATTTCAAAGAGGATAATAAAAGTAGCAATTAACGTACAACAATTAATTAATAAAAAAAAGTATTCGTTATTATGATTCATTCGTTATTATATGCATTAAATGATTATGTTGATACTAACTAACCTGAGTACCTACACACTATTGATCTATTTAAAATATGTTCTGTTCTCTATTATTTCTACATATTATGGTTCATTCTCAAGATTTTTTGATGCATAGTGGAACCATACCACAAAAATATTGCTTGCAGTATTTTAATTTCAGCTAGAGGATATTATTTAATGAATTAATACCTGATTCTTGCCCAATAATTTTACTTTGAAATAAGTTACACATTATTCTGTCGTGTACATGTTTTTTATTACTTTTTATGTCTTATACTTTAATTACACTTTGATATAACAAATATAGATAACTAACAACATCGGTAATATAATAAAAATTTAAGCAGTTGTTATATTATTAACTGACTGTCATAACCGCATGCAATTGGAAGGACATAAATGCTTGCTTTTTACTACTTCCTATTTTGGAGATGTAAAATAATGTTAAATCTATTCCCATTCACGCAAAAACGGTATTTATGAATTATTGTATATAGAAGGAAGTATATGTTCTTGCAAATATGCAAGAGATCAAAAATACATATTTAAATTTAATACATAATAAATTTACTCTTGATTTTCTCATAAAATTTATGAGAAAATCAATCAATATATTTAATATTCTTGAGCAGCAGAATGTACGGATGCATCGGATTTATTTTACCCTTAATTTTCTCATAAATATTCTTTAGCATCAGAATGAACACCAGACCAGTTTAGAATTTCCCATATATAGCACACACCCTCGTGTGACAAAAATGTGTCAAAAGTCAATACATTATTAACTATTCAGATATCCGGTGGCTCAAGGTTTAGTGTATCGATCGCTCAACCCAGAGTTCATATGTTCAAATCCACATTCCACTATATACAATTTTGAATTAAATTGTCCTAGCGATGACTTAGGATAGAAAGAATGTCAGCTTGGTGTTAACGTTTCCAGGTGTCCCTCATTCCAGCACTAAATGGTAGTTAAGGGTTACCAACTTAAGTCGTTCCTGATGCACAAATGCAGCACGCGAAATAATAACAATATGTATAGACCAGGGGTAGATATATCATTATTATTTTATTATAAATTGTTAAATTTGTATAATTTTATTTAGATAGTAGAACACAATTCTACTTCTATCAGTAATAAAACTTTACAATAATTTTATTTAGAAATGCCTCCACAAAAGTGTTAAGTAATCTATCAAACAACTGCTAGCAGAGATAATTATTTATTATAATCAGATAACTAGTAATTTTAAAATCAGGTAAGTTGATTTTTCTACTTTATAAAACACACCTAACAAACTATTACGTTAGTAAACGAATTGTTGTAGTTTTATTAGAACAACCTCATTCTTTGATATTAAAATAATATTTAGTTGTAAAAAATGATAACACTTCTTATTGAAAAATTGTTGTAAAGAATTAATTTACCGGGAAAATTTACCACTTCTGGCAAACCTGGCATAGCATGTAAACAGTCATACACTTACTTTGAATGACAAAACCTGTAAGGCATTTTCAGAAGGTAATAAAAATGTCAAATACACAGAAAACAAAAAATTTGTAAAAACGAATAGGTACCTAGAAAGTTTCACCAATAATGTTTGCATTTGAAAAAAAAATCCGTAATTTACATTAGTGAAATGAACCCTTTTGAAATACCAAAAATTCAGTATGAATAAAGTAGAAAGTAGATGTGATAACACTTGAGATTTGAACGAGAGAAAATTAAGTCAAACTTCTTCTCTATGATCAAAAACCTGTGTACGTCATCAGATCATTTAACTTATGTAGAAATATGCTTGACAATATATTATATATATTTGTACTGCTCTTTTGTTTAGATTGAGACCTGTTAAAGATGATAAACATCTGTATTAGTCCTAGATCTAAGGACAAATAATATGGTTTTATTATTTCGGTTTTCGGTTTCGGTATTTCAAAGATGTAATTTAACTAGATTTATATTTCCGTGTTTTGGAATGAGTATGAGAAGTTCTTATTTAAATCCTGATTTGTTTTCTGAAATGTAAATTAATGTAAACTCATTGTGACATATTCATAATTCTAGGAACATGAAAACCTAGGGGTTAAATAAGCTGGAACAAAAGAACTCGCACTGTCTACCGAATGTTGTATATTAATTAACTTTAACTTCACGAGTGCCAGTTGAAAAGTGCGAAAAGCGAAACGAAAAGAGATGATCTTTGCACATGATATCCATATAATATGTTACTTGTGATGAATTGTTTATATATGGTTGTGCAAAGAGCATCAGTTAAGTAGATATATTGCACGATTAAATAAATAATTTTTTCGCTAAACGAGTTATTTTTAAACTGTAACTACTTTAATGAGTTACCTGAACTGTTTCAGCCTTCTTTATGCTTATTCCCTTTTCGATCAAGAAATATTTAATATTAATCCTTATTGCCTGTAATAACAGGCTCATGACTTATGTATTCATAGATAACGGAGCCTGTTTCATTAAATAATTTAATCTATAAATCTTGGGGGTAGTAGTTGATAAATAATATTTATACATGCTTTTCATACAACCAAAAAAAAAAAAAGATACCACTCAAAACGCACATGGCCTTACTGTCCACACTTTTATCATTCATTCTATCATCATTCCATGTAGCATACCATTTACCATTCATTTAAGGTAAGTGAGGACGACTTTTAATTAAAAACGCGACAAGTTCTCGCTACAATTTTTCCACATTCATCATGAATATAAAATTAATATAAAATATTACTATTTGCGATATATACATCTTAATCATTAGGGTCTTCCATACTTTTTCTTAAGTGTTTTAAATTGTTCCTTGACACAACAAAAAATGAGCGTCTCAAATGGCAAGAACTCTCATCGCTTGCAAACTTTTGCTCAGCCGATTGCGTAGAATTTCAAAAATATTATGAAATAAGGTTGAATAATAATAAAATCATGAATATCTCAAAAACTGTTGAGAATACGTTTGGGAAAGCTAATGCAGGTTGATACAGAATTTACTGATGCATATGATATACAGGGTGCCCCATTTGAAAAATTAAAATTTCACGTATTTTAAAAATGGATGATTGACAACCAAATTTTGGATACCCTGTATAAAAATCAAAGAATATTTTAACTTTAACAACCCAGTATGTAAAACATGCTATAAAAAAATAAGAAAATATCCTCTGGTAAAAAATCACATTTGACTTTTCTTCAAAAATGTCAAAGATACAGGATATTGAATATCCCTGTGTTAATGAAATTTTTTTATTGAAATAACTCAAAGACCGTCTAGTAGATTAAAACAATAACGAATACGAATAAAAAAATATACGAGTATATTATGCGAGAATATGATTAAGAAAAGATATACCTATTATGTGTCCTGCGTACAACTTTTAACAAGTTATTTATACGCCTATTTTTACAACATAGCTTATACTAGGAGATAACATTACCCTAATTACTATTTTAAGTATGGCATGCCATTTTTTCATAAATTCATTCCTGTATTACCCTGCTTTAACACTTAAGTGCGCCTTTAATTTTTAAATATCTTCAATTCTAGATATGCATATACTAATATTAAACAAAGCGGTTACGAGAGAGTGAATTAGCATTTGCTAATTCTGAAAAAACATATGTCAAAATAGCGTTTTAAGATATTAAAGCACTGGTTTTCATGAAATAAAGGCAAATTCAGGTTTGTGACTAATTGTGGTACATTTAATGTTCTAGACTGATAAATTGCAGACCTTTTCGACTATCTAAAGTATTTGGGAATCTGTTATAGTTGGTTAACTAGTTAATGGTTTTTAGCTAACGAGATTGTGGCATCCAAATGTTTTGCTCGCTATTTAATGAATAGTTTCCCAACTTTAATTTGAATAAAATTAAAATTAGCTTTTTACTGCAGTAGTAGATCCATTTATGTTAATAACGCTTCACATTTTTAACTATCGCGATTTATTACTAGTATTAAAATAGTAGAATTATTATTTATGTTGAAATTTGTGGCATTGATGTCTGAGTAACTGTCAGGGAGTTTCAGAAAATAGTTCTTGGATAAAACAATAGCAGCATATGTATGTTAACACTGTCACTTGTCCATTAATAGAAATTTGACATTAAAACAGAACAAACTTCATCATGCATAAATTTAGTTTGACAAATCTCAAAATAATAATAAACACGTATTATTAGAGCTAGATTTTTCGTAGCTTTTTTTAAGTACCTATACTAAAAAAATCGGTGTCCAGCAAAAGTCTCGAGACGGCCTTATTACGTTATACAGGGTGGAAAGGAAAATGTCAAAATTGGAGCATTGGTTCTAGCAATCTATAATTTGTAGTAGTAGTGGACCAAGATCCCTTAGCTAGTAGGTTGCCTACAAACTGCCGATCCCCTTCGCACCGCTTCCGCCCACAAACTTTGACGTGACGCCATTGGTATATGTAAATCGAATGGCATATATATTGTTCTTAGGTATAACAAATTCCTGTTTTAATTCGTATTTTTGTATTTTAGTTTTTAGTTTAAATACTTTGCATATCATGTGAGTACATTTATATGCTATAATTATGCCGACTTACAGTGACAATTTTGGCGGCACAGTTTGTAGTGTAGCTGCACTCGTAAAAGTAATACAAAGTGGAAAATGGGAAGCTGGTGAGAGTTTCACAGATTGTCAAAAGACCTCCATTAAGAAAGGAGTGAATTAGAAGGTTCTACAAAAAATACAGTTTTTATCCTGATAACAAAAACATTTGCAGTAAGATTTTCAAGATTCATATTGTATGATAATGAAAGTAAGTAAATAAGTTTATTTTATGCATACCTATTTATGCATACCTATTTACAATACTAGATTTATGGTTTTGGCAATACCTACCTTCAGTTAAAGTCTACCGCATGTAGCAAAACTGCTCCATCAGCTACAATAGCAATACAATTCCGTTGAAAGTGTCTTGCGAAAAGATCAAAAGCAGATAGTAAAGGAACTTTCTGAGATCCAAGGTTCAAAATGAAAATGTGGAATTTTGCCAAAAGGAAAAACATGTTTGCGAATATATAAGCTCTAACCAAAATAACGAGATCGACATCATATTAAAGAAGAAAGCAATGCTCGGTGGCTTACTGCTGAAGTAAGTAAGGCATTCTCTATTCGATACTTACGTATTAGATCTAATTAAACTTGATACAGTGAAATGTCATTGCCAGGAATTTCAACATTACAAAAGTGGTCATCTACAATTAATCTTGGAAATAGTTAATTGATTGATATTCATTATTGACTTATACCTACTTATTGATCCATCTCTACTTAAACAGTTGATGTATTTCGTGGGATTTATCGATACACTTCTTTCAAATATAATTATTTAAACATCACTTTATAGACATGCATGGGGAAAACTCAAAAATCTGATAAAACAATATCAGGCTGAATAAAAATTTGTAATGCTTATAGCCTTACCAATAGGAATTGTTATTCAGTTTAATAGAGACAATATTTTCCATTTTTTTTGTTTTTCATCATCACCTCTGAATGCAGTAGATATAAAAAAAATGTAATCGACAATTTTTGTATTCTTCGCACCCAATCAAACCCAGGATATTTCCTGTTTCCCAATCTCACTTCATTAGTTGACTTATTTAATGAGAGAATTATTTCAATATCTAAATCATGGTACTCCTGAAATATTTTAGGTACATCAATTTCGATTGATTGGAACTTTTGACGCTCTATGAGTGTATGTCCTCCTGTTTTTATATAAATTTCTTTAACTAACTTAGACATACCCAGACAATCCAATCCAATACCCAGGCACAGAAGGGTGTGGTCAATTGAAAATTTAATAAAAACGAGCTACAATATTTGCTTGGTTTGCTTTTAGGTCTTTAGATACAAGTATTTTAATATTTAATAAAATGTTTTGTGGTTATATACCGATAACGTATTCTCGCCACATAAATATCGTAATGCTAGTGGACGACTCAAGGTCAAAGTTTTTAGGCAACCTACTAGTTAAAGGACCTTGGTGGTGGACTCCCCTCCTCTCCTTCCAAGGCTCCCAAGGAACTAGCTCTCCAACATTTTTAAATAAGAATTTTTGACGTGTTACATAATTTTCGGCACAACTTGCTAGAAAGTTTCTCCAATCAGATAAAACATTGTCCTAATTCGGACAAAAATTACAATTCTTATTTGCAATATTATAAACAAGTCATAGAAATAAGAAAATATGTTAAAATACTGCGGTCTACGCTTTTATAAACCTTGATACTTGTATGCTCAATAAAAAGTAAATAATATTTAAAGTGAATATTTTTTTATCATGTCCATATAAAACAATATATTCACGGATTTGGTAAGTAGGTACATAGGTATACCAGTATTCAATAAACACAAACAAGTTTTTAGGTAGGTACCTTGATACTGATACTTTGAATAAGTAAACTTTATACTTTGTAGGATTAGTTTATTTAATTTAAATAATTTGTTTAGTTAAAAATATATTATTTTGAGAATCAAAAAACTAAAATGTTTATATTAAATAATACTTAGGTTTATTTATATCTATTAGCATAAAAGATTGCTCCCGAATTAAAATATTAGTTTCGTTATGATAAATAAACATTTTTCTCTGTGTAATTATTTACATAAAATGAGGGCATTTTCGTTGGCTAATTCCACAGTCCCTTATAATCCTCTTAACAGACGTCCAGCGATCTGGCAACATTGCCTGTACGATCCCTGACTTAGTGCTTTACGTGACTGATCTTATAATACAATTATACAACACAGAAATACTCACAGACCCTATGAATAATAGAAATAACATGGAGGTGTAATTTTATAAATGGAAATACAGGGAAATGTAGGTTTTTTTTTTTTTAAGATGAAAGGTCTTAGAATAATTTGAATATTGTCCGCATTGCAAATAATTTTGTACATAATATGTTAATCTTATCATCAAAAATGAGTTGAAATATGTAATAAATAGTAAGCTAATTTGCAATAGTTATTTATTTTTTTAATAACTGATAAGATTAGTTACAGTTGATATTAAGGGTCCATTCTCTGTAGATTTGACAGGTCGGATTGAGAGGATGGGTGGCCGATGGGTGGAGACTTATATATTCCAACTATCGAATTATTAAGATTTCGGAGGTGCACGTAAAGCCGAAGTAAAAAGGCACATGGAAATAAAGTTAGCCCTCATTGCAAGGGTACAGGATTTGTCTTATAATTGCAACAAAATTTCTTTTTAGTGTTATAAATTATATATCACCGGAAAGATCAAAAGATAAACTAGATCCCTATAGTAGCAAATTTTTGTTTAATACATGTATTTTAGAGAAAATAATTTTTGAAAATACGCTATTTTAGTACAAGATTGTGTGCCTGGAATTTTAAAAATAAAAAGAAATACCAAAAATTACAAATATAGGGACTTAGATGAAAGTCTTATCTTTTAATACTTTTTTACTAAAAGTCGTTATATTTTATAGTTTTTTTATAATTAGACATGAGACGAACGCCGATTTAGGGCTTATTTCGACCTAGTGAATGGACTCTTAAGTTAATAATTTCCCCAAAATATCAACGATTTTTAGATAGTCAAAACATGTGGGTGTGTCACGCCGAGCTGAAAAAAAAACAATGGAATTATGTGTAATATTTGCAAATAATTAAAAATTATTATTCTCTACTTTACTTATTCATTGTTATTAATAAACGCATTACAATAATTCAGTGGTGGCCTTCAGTTAAGTTCTGAACAGATAGTGAAAAACCCTTGCAAAATATACTTTTTTTTCCTTTAATTTAATATTCCAATGATTTCCTATACTGTATTGATCATAAACTGTCTAGTTATTGTTATGGTTATGTCTATTTTCTCTGTACCTATATGTAATAAATAAGTACAGTGAGATCCATAATAACTGACCGGATTCTGAAGGCACTTTGACACAATTGCTGTAGAAACTGGTTTCTGTTTGCTAAAATGATATTCATTCCTATTGTTAACTGTTCGATTTCGAAAATTGATCAGCTGACAATAGAAAATGAAGTAATATTAACAAACGTAAACCACTTGTGATAACTTTTGGGAGAGGATACGTTCAGAATCTGGTCAATAATTCTGGATCTCTCGGTATAAATAAGTGCTGTAATAAATAATACTAAGTCTAAATACTAATATCTTTTTTTGAATTTTTTGTATAGTGCCTTGTTATATAGGGTAAGGTGAGGACAGATGGACCCGTAGGAGAGATGGACCACTTGCGATATCTCTCAAAGCATGACGTCAATGCGTGCTTGACCTTGCTACATACAAGCACCCGCGTCAGTTGACAACAAGGTACACTGCAGTTGTGTTATTTCTGTGTTCTTCGTGATGTTATTAACAAAAATCGTTTTGCGACGTATGCAAAATTATTTGGGTGAGCCATATTTGTTGAGAGAGTAAATTTTAGGTAAGTTTCAGTGACAATTTTAGATGTTTGGTAGACGCGTACGTATTCTGGTATAATCCTAACCTTAAAAACAATGCGTTTGAATATTCCGTTGCTCAATAATTCCTAGGTCCGTCTCTCCTCCCAATTGGAGGATATATGGACCGGCAAAGTGAAGGAGAGATGGACCTAGTATTTAATTGTTACAGAAAATGCGGAACGTGTACATTCGCAAAATAAATGCCCCAGCAAGGGGCCCTTGGACTGCCGAAAACCTAACATTTGCCATCAACGCTGTAACCTCGGGTAAAATGGGCGTAAACGAAGCACCGAGGTCATTTGACTTAGCAAAAACAACTCTAAAAAGACAATTAGCTACAAAGTGCATAATATGTAACCGCTGGTTACATGAGGAATGTACGACCTTCTAGAATACGTGTCAGAGCTGCAGAACCCGTAGCGCAAAAAAGAATAGCAAGAATATGTGAGGTCCGTCTCTCCTGATCCTGGTGGTCCAACTCTCCTGCATTGGGTAGGAGAGACGGACCAATTTGAACTTTTTGTTTTTAATTTTTTGTCAAATTATAATTTTGTGTTTCGTTATTTAAGCTGTAGCAGAAGAAACTACTAAGTTTATATTCATGTTCGCCGTTTTGAATGTATTTTTATGTTCGTTAATAAAGAAGTTATTAAGTTATTATCAGTTTTTTAAAAGGTGGTCCAACTCTCCTCACCTTACCCTAATATGTGAAATTTCTAAAAAATTTCTTTTGCGTATATTTTGTTCTTTGTCGACATAATATAGTGACATCCTCATATGACACTATGATCAGTGATCATATTCAATCACATGACTAGCTAGTACTCGACAATAAGTGCACGATAATCTATTATTTCTTACATCGCTCTTGTGGGAAGTGACACCGAACACACCTACCAGTCTGGCCAACATATTTTCTATTACAATCTTCGTAAGGGATGCAGTAGGTACACAACATTGAACATTTTCATTACGTTATTTGTACCATATAACTTAAAAAATGATGGCTCACTGTTAAATCATTTCTATATGCTGACTTAATATGATCTGACTTATTAAACATTAAATTGCTCATTATTACAATAGTCTCAATGAGAATGAGTAATAATCTTTTTGAAATAAAATGTAACGTAATCATTTGTACCAATACACATGGTCAATTTCCGTATTAATATTTGTGGTGTATGAAATTCAAATTCCAGTATTTCATGAAAACATGAGAAGTAAAAAAATAAACACTAACGAAAAGATTACATCATTGAATTTGCAACCTTGAGATATTTAGATATCTAACGAATGATTTACTAGATATTTAAATACAATTTCCAAAGCCAATGCAGGGTAGATATAAAGTCGACGCAAAATGTTGCGCCTTTGTAGAAAATATAGCACAGCCAAAGTTTATAAAATGTTATTTTATCTTTGTAATTCTAACTTTAGGATATAATTGCGTAGATTTGGATAAATTAAATTTGGAATCGCCGTTTATCTTTCGAATTACTTTGAATAATTCAATAGAATAATATAAAAACGTAGAATGACATCAGATTTAATTTAATTTATTGAAAGGTACTGCTTTATTTTATGCTTATTTATAACGTATCATTATTGTGGACAGAATTTGATTAAAGTAACTAATAAAGTAATTTTCTTAATTACTTACACACAGTTTTCCACATAACACCAAAACAGTATACTGCACTCGACGCGCGTTTCGCCAACCGAGTTGGCTTCATCTGGAGATGATTAAAACTAAAACTACAGTCAGTTTTAGTTTTAATCATCTCCAGATGATGCCAACTTGGTTTGATGATGTCAGTCAAAGGTTCCAACCCCCTTCAAGAATATATACTATATTTGTAGAATTTACCATTTCCCTACTAATACTTATTATTTAAAATAATGTAAAATAGTTATAATTTTTTTAATTGTGAGAAATAATGTAATCAGTAATAGTATTAGACGATCTCACTAATCTTGAAAATATTTTTATTAGTTTCCGATTACAGCTGAAAGTAATTTGTTTGTAATTGAAACTTCTTATATAAGAAGCTTTCGACATCATTTTATAGGTGGCCCAAAATCAGATTTACAATATACGCGCGGAAATAAACAAAATCTTACTGAAGAAAAGTGTTTTATTTGAAGACTTTAACATGCGTATGCGTACCTGCATATGGTTGCCAACGATAACGTCAACTGATTTTATAATGTCTATATCCTTTACGTGTATTTACTTATGTGGAAAATAAATCTTGCTTTGTTTGGACGAACATACGTTGGGTTGTAAGTTAACTAATGTTACAGAGACTCCAAGAGAACTGATCAGAACACGAGCAGTTGGTAATGTATCTGAATGGTAATATACTTGAAACCACTTATTCACACATTGCATAAATATTTTCCTTTCCATTGTTGAAGTGTATGTTGCAGCATGGCGCAATCGGGAACAATGTTATACTTTTTGTTATTGCACTTCATAAAATCTTATACCCTTTAACCTAACCTTAATACATGTTTTCATACACTGATGCTAAACATTTTATTAAAGTTATAATATTCAATTTGATAAACCCGGTATATTGGTATCTACAAATAACGCATTATATACTTACATTATAGCACAAGATAACAACAGAAGTTACAATAAGGAAGTGTATAATTAATATTACGAGTAATAACGTAAAGTAGGGAATCCCCTACCGTTTTTGAAAATTTTCTTCATTCTGTCAATGACTCTAATGACCTTTTATTGTCCTAATCTACTATTTTTCCATATTCGAGTCCTCGTAGGTACATATGCGGCAGGAAATTTGATAAAGTATGTGATTAATAATATGAATGAGGAAAATTCATATGAACTTTTACTTTTGTTATTGTAATACATGTCACCTTCTTGAGTAATATGTATTAAGTGATTAAAGCCTCGGTTTGCTGATATAATTTAGTAGTTGAATTTTCAATAAATTCATCGGTATTTCTACATTATTGCGAACATAAGTTATTATTCACTAATGATAAACCTTGATATATATAAATATAAAAACTTGGTATAAACTAATACAATAATGTTTTCGGTTAAAGTAAATTAGATGAGAATTAATTCAACGGGATTGAAGTCAAATAAGGCAGAAAAGAAAAGTACTCTTTTTTTCCAAATTCAAGCTTTCGAAGCTTACGATTTATTACTCCTTATTCAGGAATACTACTGTACATTTCACGAAGTTGTATCCCGGATTGGAATGTTCGGATTGTCAGCATTCGCTGGCCAATCCTGTGCGAGACTGGCACGCGCGCTTAAATCACACCACCTCGATTTGTAGCGGTCCGTAACCGAAATGTGCCAATGCATTGAATTTAACTAATAACATGACGACGCTCCATACGTTGGAGATATATACTAACATTCCAATCCGGGATACAACTTCGTGAAACGTACAGTACAAATTTATTAAATTACTCATAATAAATATTAAAGAGAACATGGTACTTATGCAAAGTAGAGGTTACACAAAAGCTATTGACTAAATAATTACACAACCACATCACTATACAATAAGGAATAATTGTTGTCATTAATATCCAATACTACATGTAAAAAAATATTTAAATAACCAATGAGTGTAAAAATAATCACTATTAATAATTAAGATATATTCAAATTACAACAAACCATGTGTTGCTTTTTCAGAAAATAAAAAGCAACAGCTTGGTTAAATCAACTGAACAATAAAAGTATAGAAAATAATAAATTTACTATATGCATCACGGAATAACGTGCAACTTAATTGTAACAATACTAAATAGAACCAGATGAAATGTCACTAAACAAAGATATCAACATTAAAATTAATGAGATGGAAATTTAAATTAAGTTAAATTACTTCCAAGTCTCAAGATATGAGTCTATATAGTCTCAAAATATTGAGAAGAGTAGTCTTCTTGGTCAAAGTTTTATTTAGTAAAACCAATTACAACGAATATTGAGTGATAAGAGTGATATTCGTTGTAATAGGACCTTTTATTGCTTGACGAAGCACGCATTGGAAAAAAAGATCAGTCAGTCTCGTGGGGCGATGTTCAAGTGTTGGATTTGGAAATAATTTGTAAAAAAACACCCTGTATCTTGTAAACGGTAAGTAGCAAACCGCTAATATAGGGTACCATTGTACTGGGAAAAAACTGGGAAGTTCATTTCTGTTTAAAATACAGAGCATTTCTATTTAAAAAAAGGTTTGATGACGTCACAACTCTAAAACAAAAGCAGATAAAACAAAATTTTTCATGTCAGCACGTGAATTTTTAAAAAGACATAATCGACCTGTCACGGCGTTTTTTGAAAAATCATTCTGTATAAAAGTTATGAATTTCGTGCGTTACTTTATCACCTCACTATATATTATTCATTTATTGTTAAGAATATTAGGCTTTCTGATGATTAAGAAAATCCATTTCAAGGTAAATTGTTTATTGATAGCAGTTCCCGAAATTTTGCTTATTTATGGAGCGCACGTTGTACAACAAATCTCAGTTTGGGAAGCAATCAGTTACAAATTAGCAATTTTGTTAGCAAAAGAGCTTCATAACTATATACCTAGTAATAGCTTACCCGGACCCTAGTTATTAAATTTATAAACGACCAGATTACTCCAAAAATTACGAGAATAGTTCTTTATCTCCGTTTTTAGGTTAGTAACATTTATAATTTGTACAGACGAAAGAGTATAGTGGGACATAATCAAATTTTATATGGTTTTGTAGAAAATAATCGATGAATATTATACATTAAATATAAATCCTTGTCCAAAGGAATATTGATATAAACGGAATACATATAATATACGTAAGGACGTAGCAGTTGTTGATGCTAAAACCGGCCAAATAGACTTGAAAGAGGTAAGCCTCTTTAAAGTCTATTCAATACGTAAGTATTCAAATATGAAAGGTCATATAACACACCAATCGTAATATTTTACATGGATGCTATGCAATATATAAACTGTATAAAATTCACAATGTATAATAGAAGCGAATAAATATTTTAAACAAACATTTTTATTATTTTTTTAAAATAAATCAATGAAGTAATTTTAATAAATTATGTAATTAGGTAACGGTGAGAATATATACTGTCAAACTATGTCTTATCCATAAATGCCGGTCCTTTCCATTCTATGAATAATTCAGTACTAAAAATCGATTACAGGTCTTTTTATGTACGCTTTTACTTCATATTTACAAATACTATACACTCTTTCTCATGTTATTGGCAATTATTAGGTACGTACAAAGGACTGGCCATGCATATTTAAAAAACTTATTTGAATCATCATATGAAAAATTGAAAAGAGTCTAAAAAATACAGAGTATTTTACCCAGTCAGTAAAAATACCTGACAAGAAAAGTGAAGACCCATTCAATAAAAAGCTATGTTTTAAAGATGCACCATTACGGATGCTTTTAATAAGCATAATCATAGAATCAAACATATTGTATATATTTCATTTGTAGACCCTAATGTTGCTTTATATTTTGATGAAAGGTTTTTGTTCAGTCAGATTTAATGCCCCACGAACACGCTCATTTGGACAAATATGTGTTTTAACGTTACTTGAGCCTAGTACGTACTTCTTAAATATAGAAACGAAGTTCATTTTATAAAATTGTTGCTAGTGTTTTATGACTTTGATCATGCGGTTGTGTGTAGACATTTTTAGGCATATGCAATAAAATACTGAAATACTTTTTGCTATTGTTTTTATGAACTGAATCTTGTTGTTAGATTGACTTTGTTTATAACAGTACCTTACACCTTTATGGAATGAAAAAGTTATTTAAAATTGAAGAAAGCAACAGTTCTAATGCAGCAATTGCTGCTAGATTGACAAAGCATTTTACGACTTGTTAAAGATAGTTAGACTAGCAAAAATATTAGGTGACATGCGCCCGGTAAAATGACATTTAGTAGTTATGCAAAATACAAGAGCTGCCACTATAGCCACTTCATTATCATATCTCTTACCTTAAAACAAAGATATTCTATATGAAAAAAAGTTATAAACGTACGTACACTTATATCTGTTCAAATTTGTATACCAAAACTAAGTATCTAATTTTAAATTTTTATAATGTTAAAAGTTTTATAGTAATATAACCTCCGAAACGGATGGATTGGATATAGGGTATACCTTCTTACCTTCGAGTGATAATTTTGTGCATTTCTCCAATGAAAAACCATAATTTAATAGTTTTATTTAAAATATGTAAACAAATATTTGCAGTACAGAAATATTTGACTATTCTGTACATTCGCCAATATCTTCAAATTATGCTATAAGAGATACAAATATAGTCTGCCATGGAGAGAAGTTACAGAACAAATACGCAGGAAAAACTAGTTCAATCAGCGTTCTCGGACTATAACTTATTGGTGTCGTTTGTGATTTTATATCGTGGCATCAGATCGCATGTATACCACCAATGAATTTTCTTGTCATCCGTTAACCCTAATATGTAACTTAACAAATTGTTATTAGGATATTTTAGATAGAATTGTTTTCAGAATAAAATATTCATAATGATAATGAAATTTGAAACGTAAAACATACTCACAAGATGACAATACGTATTTATAAAGAAAGTTATAGCTGGATTTGAGTGTAATTTTAAATGGTAATTTTTACGTTACTCGTTAAAATGTACCTACTTATTTAAATATTTTTTGTTTGATACTGATATTGCTTGACAATGATATAATGCAGTTAGGAAGCTTGCGCGGTTCAATTTTTGCCTTCTATCACGAAAGCATAGAAACACAGTTTATAAATATAAATAATAGAATCGCATTTATTTTATGCTTATATTATGCATAAAATCATAATATTATGTATTTTATCATAATCTAAGTTATACGTTTGAGAAAATATCCAGCAAGTTTTGACAGTTATATTCCACCTTCCTTATTCAAATCAGTCAAGAGAAATTTGACTTCAAAATGTAAACTCTTACAAAGAACCACTTTTACAAACACATCAACAAGGCAAGTTGTTATTGTAACTGAGCGGGACATAATTCTGTACTTTCTGATAACGCAAATATGTTTGCGTCGGTAATGATGCATCACGTCGTTTACCTCACCTCTCTGACATAATTTGCGTTCAACTTTTCATTTAATGTGAAGTTCATGTCTTTAGAATGTCGTGTGCCTCCGCGGTGGTGTATTTCACTTAACTCATTTCTCTGGTCACATTTTTAAGCCTTAAATTTTTATACATACCTTATTCAATGCTCCTTCCACCGCTATTTTACCGAATATTTTACAGGAAGTCTGAATATTAAAGTTGTACTTATAGTACTTAGAGTTAATTAAAAGTTACGTTTTAGATTGCAAAAAATTATTATTCTAGTAAGTTCTGTTTGTCTTCAACTTAGAGCATATTAAGTAGATATTATCAAGTGTAAAGTGTAATACACCTACTCATTATCTACGTAATATAACATAATTACATTTTTTTGTGGAATAATTAATAATTTGTGGATCTCCTAGTTAATCATTAGAAATTATGTAATAATAATAATAATTATCATTATTATTTGACCTAGGTATATTGATAAATCGTAATTAGAAAAAGTTGAATTTTTTTGTTAAAAATGATAATATTTCTAAATTCGATTTTTAACTTAAAAACAGCACAGGCTAAACTATAAACATATTCATTTGGAACAGCCTCTACATTAGATTAGTTTTAATTAAGGCAAGTAAAAATGTATACTATAACATTTACAAAAGCAATAAGTGGTTTTAATAACACTGCATAGTTATTTGAATAAATTAACAGCATCGGGTAGTAATTATATTTGTGTTTTAATTATTATACTACGGGACTTTTATTACAAACGAAGTCACTCGCAGCAGGAATTTCTTAAAAGAATAAAGATTCTAATATTGGGGATATTACGTTTATATTAATTTTTATTAAAGCAGCAATATTGCTAGAATAATTTCAAGCAGGGAATACTCCCAAGTTTTTAAATTATAATGCGGTTTTCGGAACATTAGTAAATTATATTGCATTGCAGGATATTTTTGTTAATAGCGCCAGTGTAATGTTATCAAAGTAGTATTTATAGAAATATCAATAAAGTTCAATTTTATAAAACAGAAACTATTGGTCTGAAAATTTACGTTTCACTGATTACTGATTACCGATACTGATTTTCCTAAACGTTTCAAGCTGATCCTCAACTCTTCGTCAGTAGAACGTTTGTATGATAATATTTTTTGTGTGATAAGAATTATTTGTCAGATTAACATTTTTAATTCAAAATGTCAATTTAATTTAGGAAAAGCTAGTTAAGTGTTTAATTTCTTTTAAATTTTATTATACCTATTTCATTTAGAGATATTTTAAAATATGACATATAATATTATAGAACTTTGTATAAAACTGAAAACTGAAAAACCACTGATGAAATTTAGTTAATCTATATCAAATATTATTTTTATCCAACATTATATACAGGTTGTTTGGGGCAAATTTTAAAAGTTTGCCTTGATACTGCACTTTGAGTATTTAATTTGTATGATTATGGTTTCCTGCTTTTTGTTATTTTACAGGTAGTGTACGAAACTATGAATAATGAAAACACACCACAAATAAGTTAGAGATCACATCACTAATATGTTTAGAAAAAAAAAGTGTAAAGGTTTACATTATCTGTATTTGTAATTAAATAATTAGGTACGTGATTTTAATAAAAATTTTATGTATTTGTTTATTCATTGTTAGTGTCTAACAGGCAGTAATGCCTAATTATAAAAGACAGAAACTTACAAGTACACTTTATTAGTAGACAAGTAGAAATTTAAACTAATTAATTTATTTTCCATTACAAAAACCTAAATAGTATAGTTAGTTCATGCAATATAGATAGAATTCTGTTATTTTAGAAGAGAAGTCTAGATCTTACAAATACTGAAATTGATTTATTAACTTGAGAATTGATAACAACGGTGAGGCGTTTGGCATTAATGGTAAAGTAAAGACAGATTTTAAATAATGGAAGTAATAATGAGAGTAATAATATTATTTACAACTAATTAAGTAGTTTATTTGCAGCAGAAAAGTATAATCAAATCTGAGAAGTACGGCAAGGTCAATCTTCTTCTATTGTGGAGGCTCTCTACTTATGTATATTAAATTATTTTCGTAATTGTGAACTTCTAATATCTTCACAATTGGGTTCAGTGTAATTCAAATTTGATGTAATGTAGAAAATTGTTCTGCCCTTTTTCTATTTTTTTAGTATATATTAGTGTTTGTCAGAACCATACATAGACTATGACCAGATTCATAGTCTAATTTTCGTTACATAGAAATTTTTGATGACTAAAATGTTTTCAAAATTTGTACACTCCTTTATAATAAATCCTAAACATTGATCCCGTGCAATTTTGTAAATTGAAATTTATGATTTAAATTACTATCATAACTTATCCCGATATCTCTAATTTCAGTATTTCTTTTCAAAAGTTCACCGTCATTATAGTATATTTGACATAAATAATATTTATGTTTGTCATTATAGAACATTTCTGAATATTTAGAGATAGAGTGTTACTGTATATCCATGATCCATAAGCAGTCGATATCTCTCTGCAACAAATCACAGTCTGAATATGATTCCATATTTCGATAAAATTTTAAGTCATCTGAATCTGACAGTTACTGTGAATGCAAAAGAATGAATAGCAAAGGTCGTAAATTGGATCCTAGAAGACACATAGTGACTGTGAATGTATAAGAAGTTTTACTTTTACATTTAACCGTACATTTATTCGTAGAAAGGTATGATTTGAAGTTTAATGCGTTATCAGTGAAGCCAAATAGATGCAATTTACATAGTAAGGTATCATGATTAACTTTGTCAAAAGCTTTGCTGATATCTGTGTAAGCTGCATCAATTTGAATTCCTCTCTGAATTCTGAATTAACACCAGTATTAAATTCAAGTAATAGGTTTGTAATAATTGATCTATTTGAAACAAATCCATATTTTTCAGTAATATTCATTTTTGCATTATTCCAAATTCTCGAATAAACTATATGTTCTATAAATTTTATTGGCGCGCATAAGATTGAAATGATATCATAATTTTCAAGGGGGCTTCTATCTATGTTTTTAAAAATTGGAATAATAAGCTCCTCTTTTTATAAACAAGGAAAAGCATTTGTACTTCTAGCCAAATTAAAAATATGAAGTACAGACTTTTACAACCACGCAGAACAATCTTTAATAAGGTGAGGAGGAGCACCATCAGTACCGAAGTATATTTTAGCTCTAAATGTTTCACTTCTTTGATAAACTAACTGATTTTTATTGGTGTTAGCTCAAAATAAGCAGTATATAACTCATTATAACTATAACTCATTGTGTACTACTCAGTATTACTATATAGGTATAGTGCTGTATGATGGCAAACTTGTGTTATAGGCCGATTAAAAACATTTTGCAAAACAGGCAGGTTCAGTCTCTGAAGAAATAGTAACATTTTTATAATTTTTCCTAAGATACATTTGCACAACTTCTTTCTTTTTCGAACTAATGTATTTTCAAAATTCAGATGTGTCGGTAATAATACAGATTTCAATACTAGGCTAGATAGTGTTTATATTCTGCTCTTGTAAGAGATTTTACCCTACGTCAAACCTGATGGAACTCATCATTATATTTATTATGACATTATGTATTATAGGTTA
The DNA here is from genome assembly GCA_963924545.1 of Pogonocherus hispidulus. Classification (NCBI taxonomy): domain Eukaryota; kingdom Metazoa; phylum Arthropoda; class Insecta; order Coleoptera; family Cerambycidae; genus Pogonocherus; species Pogonocherus hispidulus. The sequence continues at coordinate 26,509,823 of OZ004695.1, forward strand.
TATTTTTGATAAGATTAATAATTTCTCAATTAATATATATCAGAAAATGATTTATATTGCTATTAATTTTTGAAACGTTATTAGGTATAATTTTATAATAAATTTATTAGACAAGGTAAAGAGGTTACAACATACAATAGCCATATATGATTCAATATAAGTACAACTAACTTTGTTTTAACAAAATTTTTCTTTTATTCTACCTAGGCCTGAGGCCTGTATGTAGTTTACATTAATATATTTATTATATGAACCAAAAAAATAAAAAAAAAATACATATACATATATACTCGGTATGCAATTCCATCGAGAATCTGGGAAGCGTTGAAATGGGAGAGCGAAGAAATATAAAGTAAATAAATAACAACAAAAACAATGAAAGGAGGAAGGCCGATCCACAGTAAGCAAATAATATAGTATAATTAAGTATAATCTATTGGTGCAATATATATTCAAAGTCTTTATGATTTTGAAACAAATAATTTTTTACAATTTTTTTCAAATTTTTAACCTTATTTAAATTTTTTATTTCAGTAGGAAGTAAGTTGAAGAATTTAGGACCATAATAAAAAATGAAACGCTGTATATGAACTTTTCTATAAAAGGGGACTACCATGGCTTCACTACTAGCAACTCTTGTATCATATGAATGTGCAACCAAATTACGGTTGGGAAGCTTATACATGAACAACAAACATTGGTAAATATATAGTTGTCTTACAGTTAATAATTTAATTTCTGAATACAACACCTCTGTAGGGAATCGCTTGTTTTTTTTAAATAATACTTTTATTATGGAATTTTGAGTTGTTTGCAAATTATGTAGTATATTATTAAAAAGACCACCCCATACCACTATACAATAATTTATTAATGATTCTGCTAAAGAATTGTAAACAATTCATACATTTTTTTTATTTAAAATACTTCGTATTTGATAGAATTTGTAATTTAATATCCTAAGTTTAATTATTAAGCAAGTTATATGTTGTTGCCACCTCAAATGTTGATCAACTAATATACCCAAATATTTCACTTCTTTAACTTTTTCAATTTCAGGACATGTACAATTTTTTTGTGTTGTACAATTTATGTTGTGTATTTTTAAAGGTTTTTTTTGTGGCTGAGTGTCCATCGATAAGCTGAATGATAAGAATTTCGTCTTGGTAGTATTTAAATGTAAATTGTGATTATAAAGCCACTCTTGCACCCCCATCAAATCGCTCTCCGCAGATCTGAAAACGGCCTCCCACGAATCATCATTAAATATCAACACCGTGTCATCTGCATAAGATATTAAATGCCCATTTAATTTTTGACTTGCTAAACTGTTTATATAAATTAGAAAAAAAATTGGACCCAATACGGTCCCCTGCGGGACGCCCATAGTTATTATTAATTCTTTGCTTTTGCTGTTATTTATTTTTACACTTTGAGTTCTATTCAATAAATAATTTTTAACAAGATTCAAAGGAGTAGATCTTATACCTACACTTTCCATTACATCCAAGAGTTTTTCGTGAGAGACCGTATCAAACGCTTTTGCCAAATCCAAAAAAACTGCAAGAGTTTTTTTATTTTCATTCAAATTATCTGTTACGTTTTTAATTAAATCTACCACAGCGTGTTCTGTACTCAGTCCCTTTCTAAAACCATACTGCGTATCTGTTAATAACTTATTTTTTTCCAAATATTCCCCGAGACGGTTTTTAAAACATTTTTCAAATATTTTTGCCACATTATTTATAACTGATATTGGCCTATAATTTGTTGCACACATTTTGTTCCCCTGTTTATAAATAGGTGTAACTATTGATTGTTTCCACATATTAGGAAGACTACCTGTCTGAAATGCATTATTTATTATATACATTAAGGGCTTGGCTATATATTCATGTATTTTTTTAATAGTAAAGACAGATAACCCGTCTGGTCCAGTAGCCGTTCCATTCTTTAAAGTTGCAATTTGAATAATGATTTCACCTTCTGTTACAGGTTTAAGAAACATGGACTTCTGCACTACAGGAAAATTGATATTTGTTTTTGCATTACTATTTTTCATTTTATTTGTGGCTAATAAATTTTTACCAACATTTATGAAATATTCATTAAAAATATTTGTATTTTGTTCATCGTTGTCAATAATTTTATTTGTATTATCTGTTAGTTTAATCTCATTCTTATTTGTTTTTATATTATTTGATGCATTATTCAGTATTTTCCATATTTGTTTGTAATTACCCTCCGCCATATCTATTTTGTTTTTATAATAATCGTTTTTTGTTTCTTTTATAATGTTGTTTAACCTATTTCTGTATGTAATATACTCTAATCTTAATTCATTTGTATTATGTTTTAGTAAAAGTTTTTTTAGTTTATCTCTATGTTTTATTGATTTTATCAAACCAATGGTTATCCACGGTTTTGATTTTGCATATGTGCAGATGTTTTTTATTTTAATGGTACTTGATTTTATATAATTGTTTAATTTGAAACTGAATATTTCATAACTTTCATTTACGTCATCAATTTGGAGTACATCACTCCATGTTTCCTGTAATAATAAATTTCTCAATTTTTTGTAATTAATTTTTGTTGTAAAATTAGAAGTTTGCTCTTTATCCGGATCCGTTTCAAACTCTACAGATGCAATTGATGCAAATATTGTATAATGATCGCTCAAATTTGTTTCCACTATGAAGGGTGTGGTGTATTAATTATCGGTTTATTCATAATTTCTATTTTTCTTATAAATATATGATCTATTATGCTTGAAGTGTTCTCAGTTTTTCTTGTTATATCATTAATATAAGACTCCCAACCATTTTCTGTAAATATGTTTAAATAGTCATTTACTAAGGTTTCAGATTTATTTTTTATATTTATATTAATTATAAATTATATTTTTAATAATATTCTGAAAATTACCCAATGATGTGCCGACAATTTGCTCATCGCAGACAGATGCTCAATTTACACCCTGAATAACTTTAACTATGTCGAAAAATATGTATTTTTAAAAACTATATAAATTATTGATATTCTCCCTGCGATACATTCTCAGCGATACCGATAGATAAGATAATATAAAACTTGCCGGTGGCGGCTTTCCGATTCTTTTATGAAACTTTAACTGCAAGAAATTTTAGGATGAAATATCAGGAAAGCTATTCTTTCCAATTTCCTCAGCTCCTATACTTGGGAACGTTAGCTACTGGTGAATAAGGGACTCATTAACAAGGTATCGTCATATATTTAAGGTCTCGAGGGTTGTTATTATATTAATGATATTAATAAATTAATATAATTATTATATTAATAATAATTCTTGACATTAATCATAAAGAAGCGGTAATTATAAATAATGTTCAAAAGTTTCAGTAACAATGCTTCAAGAAAGATACAAATTAAATTCATTTGACAATGATGAAATTATGCGTTTTAAAATAAAATAGTAGATTGTTTGCAGGATAATAGTATTGTTGCCAAAGTAATTACCAACAAAATAATTCTTCTGTAGCGCCTTTAAGGATCCCAATTATGTTTAAAGTATATACTAAGAGAAGCCAAGAAAATGGGATAAAGCGAGATAAGATTCATATTGTCGTGATCAGCGTTTGTCATAACAATATATCTACAGCACAAAAGAGGACTAATATAAGCGAAAGATGAATGAGCATAGAATAGAAGGTAAGTTTGGGTTATTATACCATGTCACTTGTGTCACGTGCAGTAGGTCTGTGTTTTCCCAGATGGTTACTGTGGGGATAATTAATAAATGCCTGAATATAAATGATTAACTATTTAGAGAAAATTGGGGAAGGTGTAACGTAATTATTAAAGTAAATGGGATGACAAACCTGACTTAAATTATAATAGATGAGTGGAAAGTAATCAAGGATATTGATATATATATATATATATATATATATATATATATATATATATCAAGGCTAATAATATTGTTTCGTCGTAGTTTCGTATAGTCGATATCACTACATTGCGGCCGGGTATCAAAATAAGGTGAGTCTGAAAAATATTTAGGTAGGTAGATAGTTTAGAAGAATATCAAACATGAAAAGGGGTAGTTAGCATTATAGAAGCTTAAGGAATTGCCGTAATTATAGTAATCCTAATATTCGCTCAATCAATAAACTTTGTTTTACTAGTCTTTCCTCTTAATTTACAATTCTTATTATAGATATTTGTATTTTTAGTATATTCGATGAAATATGAACTTATATGGTATTTTTATGAAGCATTCTCTCTAACTATAATTAACAATTATTATAAAAGGAAAAAATTTAAAGATGTTTCTAGGTATCAAGAAAAAATATAAAAAATATCACCTATACCAAAACAGATAATATAAACATTTCACAGTTTTGCATAATATACAGCACTAATAATTTCTTAAATAATAAATAATTTGTGCAGTATTTTATATTATCACTTAGTTTGTTAAACATAGTGAGACCTTTAAAGAAAATTTTGGCTTGCATGCTAGATTTTGCTATATCAATGAAAAATCATTTTGAAAAATTTAAAAAACAGTTTCCATGAAACAAGAGTCACGTTTTGTTGTATTAATGCCTAACTTAGATGTTTAAACTAATTATAAAGGGTGTTTTTTTAGGCTTGATAGAACTTTACATGACAACTACTATCAGACTGAACTGTTAGTCTGACACTGTTTATAAAATTTATTTTCAGTATACTTTGGCAAATCATCATGAATAGATTCATACTTGAACAACGTTACCAAATTCCTCAAATTTACTTTGAAAATCATTCGTCGGTTCGCCAAACGCATAGAAGACTTCGTGAATTTTATGGCCCATATGATCGTCCATCTGAGCTATTTATTCGTCGTACTGTGGATAGATTTCGTACCACATACTCTACATGATTTGAAAACACCAATGAGTCGAAGGAATGTGCGTAATGAAAGGAATATTACTGCTGTACGTGAAAGTGTTGTTGCAAACAAGGTTTGGTGGCAAATTAATTTCGAGAAGTGGACCTGTTAACTATCCACCCAGGTCCTGTGATATGACGCCCGCAGATTATTTTCTGTGGGGCTATGTCAAGTTATTAGTTTATGCTGAAAAACCAGCAACACTTGAAGCCTTAGAAGCCAACATTGTTTGTGTTATTCACGACATACGACCAGAAGTGCTCAAAAAAGTCACCTAAAATTGGATCAAAAGAATATGCTATCTTGCGGACAGCCGCGGTGGCCACATGTCGCAAATAATTTTTAAATGTTTAATGTAATAGATTGTTTTTTTAAATAATATTACTTTTTTAATCACAAAATAGTTTCTTTAATATTTTTTTAAACTTTAAAGTTCCATCATCCTTAACGGGTCCGTGAAGTTAGCCCCCAACTCCTGGAGTTGGACGGCACTAATCCACAGTCGGTTAGTAAGTCGTTAGTAAGTATTTGTAAGCCTATTGGTAACATTTGTAAGTAAAGGGTAACCGATTTATTTGTTATTAATTTTTAGCGGCTAACTTCTTAGCAGCCCCCAAGTTGTTTATAATTGTAGTTTTTATGTTATCAGCTATTAGTAAGTCATTTGTAAGTATTTGTAAGTTGACTGTCGACATTTGTAAGCCTCTAATAAAAAAGTTATAACCAATCAATTGAATGAGGGCTAACTTCACACCAAGCCGCCAAATTCTTTCAGAAGGTTTTACTTACCTTACCAGTTGTTAAATCGTTTGTAAGTATTTGTAAGCTGTCTTGCAACATTTGCAAGTCGCTAATAAAAAAGTTATAACCAATCAATTAAATCAGGGCTCACTTCTTAGCAAACCCTCAAAGTCTTTCAAAATATTTTGTTTACCTTGCCAGCTGTTAGTAAGTCGTTTGTAAATATTTGCAAGGTGACTTTCAATATTTGTATGTCACTAATAACGAAATTATAACCAATTAATTAAACGGAAGCTAACTTCTTAGCAACTTCCAAGTTTTCTCTAAATGTTTTGTTTACATCACCACTAATCATTTTCAAGTCCCTAATACAACAGTTACTTATCAATTAATTCTGTCGAGGAAACTTGTTTGTCCTGTTTGTTTTATTTACTGTGGTTGTCGAAAATAAAAAAAAATGTTTTATTTTGGAAGCTAAAGATTTTACTAACGTAAGATACAGATCTTGCGAGATATACCTAACAGATTAACATATAACAAAATCAAAATCTCGTTAAAAAGTATCTAGTTTAGTAGGTACATATTTATCAAGTATAATTCAATATATATTTTTTAACTATTTGACAAAGGTTTCTCAAATATTACTGCGCTGCAGTTGTTCATAATAGATAGGTATGTAATAAATAATGGACCATGAATCCACGCTTATTTAAAAAAAAATGAGGACTTAATACATTTAGATCTTATATAGTGTCTGTTTTCTAATGCGTGTAGTGTTTTCTAAAAAATTTGGTATATACTTACAGCAATACGAAAGTTAAGTTAAGCAGAGAATCACAGGGACACCAAATACGGATCATTCTCTGCCTAACTCACACGTACATTGCATTATTAAACAATAAAAAACATGAAAAACAAAATAAAACCAACCCAGATGATGGAAACTTCATCTGGGGACGATCTCCATCATCTCTAGATGATGCCAGACTTGGTTGGCAAAACGCGCGTAGAGATGCAGTACAGTGTTTTGGTGTTACTTGAAAAACTACGTCAGTGATATTATTTTAATCAAATTAATCACATTAACCAATCCCATTATTGGAATTTTTTTCTCGTACTTTGACTGCTTTTCCAAATAGACATACTCGACTAAATCTCTTTGGAGATTTTATATTCCGAAATTTATCTTTCTCTAGACAATAGAGAAAGAAACGCAGCTACAAATAATGACGCATATTGTAGAAGTACATGCAGGGTAACAAAATCTAACTGGCGGATTTCTACCTATTTTAAGAAGGTGTTTAATATATAGCTTTCTTAATAAAGGCACAAATTGAAAAAACAATGTTAGCTTGGATATATTACTTAAATGCAATGCCACTGACAGTCTCTTTTTTCTAGCTCACCAGGAAGGGGCAAATTCTTTTCTTGTCTCAGAACATTTTAAATGTTTTGATAGCTGTGTTCAGATCAAAGCTTTTTGTCTCTAAAAGTTTCGGTTTCTCTATTAGTACCAATACAGTTAGACGAAGGTATATTTTTAGCAAATTGGTATCAGAACTATTCTTTTTAAAGCTACTAAATTATGTTCATATTTATAGCTGGTTATTCATGTGATATTTGTGATTACAGGCGTTATTCTATGATTACTAGTAGAATACTTTAAACTTAAAATTGTATCTTCATTAGGTGATGCATATTGTGCGCTTGAGATGATTTTATAATAGAATCCGAGACATTGGTGTTTATTAGGAATAAGCAGGGAACTGTCGACCCTCCTTCCACTCTCTTACATGAGTAGATAGCTTAGGATGATTAGGTTTAGGTAGATACAAGGATGATTAATATACCTCCAATTTGTTTTCAATTTGTGTTTCTAATTTATTTGTAATGTGTTCTAATACATGGGTTTTAATACAATACAGTCATGATAACGTAATGGAGAGTTAGTAAATTGGAGATTAAAAGTCAATTTTCTAGTAAGTTTATCAATCAAAAAGTAATTTAGTAACAAATGCAGAATTTTTTTTTTTTGGACTTCTGGTATTTATGAAAACAATATAATAAATCATTTTCTAAGTGATTGTTTTTATTGGAGAAAGTACATTTGTATTTTGCTTCCTACTTCTACTTACATATTTGTGGCAGTAATCTCTGGCATATTGGTATATTATTTGTTCAAAAATAACATAATTTACCCGTCCTATTTCGACCCTTAAGCCTCATGTAGGTACTAGCGTGATTTTATCTATATGGATATAAAATTAATATACTCGTACATAAATTTAAGTATAATATACTGCTTTTTTAGTTAATGGTTTTGGTGTAGCTATTTCAGTTTATCAAGAAATGACAATATAGCTTTTTAATTGTATGTTGAAGTCAATGTATGTGTACTAGAAAAGAAATTCAAACCGTGGAAGTATACACAGTGTTTTAAATAGAATAAAATGGCGTAACTTTCTGCGTGATATGCGAATATATTTCCGAAACAACAAAACATTTTTGTCTCAAGTTCTATTACAGGTACCTATCATTTGAGACGGGTATACGGAAATATTGCATAATAAATACTTACATACAGTGTACTTGCACAGTTTGAGCAATAAACATGTATGCAACGAGATTTTTATGCCTCATTACCTATTTCGTGAAATATATTGGAACATATCCAGTATGTATTTATTACGTACGTAATTTAAGATGCAAATTATTTTAAACTCAAAGGATACCGAAGAGGTCACTGAGTTTTATTTTTGATCTTACAAGATGAATTTTTACATCCCTGTTACCAAATATTTATTTTTTTCTAACTAATTACGAATTCAATGATTTTTTAAATTTAAATCTGTTTCGAAACATCGAATTTCTGGAAAAGTAAAGTTTTTGATCTCAAAATGGCACAAACCTAATGTTATAGGATCTGTTGCATAATAAAATGATCACAAAATTAACAAGAGAACTTTTCATTTGATAAGTTTTGGGATACGATGAAAGAAGATATTGACATAAGTATTATACAAATAGTTAGGTATGGGTATTTTTATCATTTAAAAAAATAAAAATAAAATTGGCTGAAAAGCATACATTACGTAATTTGAATACCTTTATTTTAATTTGAAATATTATTTTAATTTTAATTTACCTTTCGCGGTATATAATTTATAATATTAGGTGTAGGTACCTACATTAAATTTAATACTTTAATCCTACAAAATGTTTCAAATTTAACACTTGAAAATTTCCAATAATTGAAAGTACATATAATATTTAAATAAACCATATATTAGCACGATATTATAAACTTTCATTACCAGTTGTTTGCTTGATGAACAGTACCATTTAATATTCAACAATTGTTCAATATATGGTGAATAATAAGATATCCTGTATACTCTCATAAAGGCATTGAAGGAAATCAAGGTGCAGATGAATTTGCTGTAAAAGGATCTGAAATGGCTCTTATACACCGGAGCCAACATATGGAGTTGCTTATAGCGCTGGCGGAACGGATTTGGGAAAATGAGTGGAACTAGAATATAGGAATTCCTGGCCCTTAGAACCAGGATAGAGTCATGCGCAAGCACTAGTGCAAGGTCCTTCGCAGAAAAGAACTGTAAGGATGCTGGGCATGAGTAAAGTCACCTCACGAGCACGACATTGTTGATAACAGAGCACTGCTATTTTAACAAACATCTCTACTAGATTAGCAACATAATTTAGGATTAACAGAAGACACGGTATGCGAATGATACAGGGGAATTATTTCAATGAATTTGATGGCTACTTTCGTATGAAGCCAACGCTCCTGGGTAAACAATTTTTGGAACCTTGTAAGTTAAGAGAAATTTCAGCGAGACTTCTGAAATTTATGCAAAAAAATGCTCACTGAATACGAAATCAGTGGGATGCACAATAAGGTCTAGATATGGCCCCATTACTTTGGGACTAGTCTTAGAGAAACAACCCGCAGGAAGAAGGCGAAGGTACTCCTAGTGGGGATTATTATTGCAGTATGTTAAGCAAAAAAAGTTATATTGTTTATTTATTTTAGTTCATACTACTAGTTCATCCTTCATAAATAACGAAACAGTTTACTTAATTTTATCATTACGTTATCCACCTGGTATAACACTGAAGTCAGGCTTACACTACACCAGTTGTTATCTACAGAAAATATACACGTTGCATTGGCGCCTCCGGCAGAATTGCGACTTTCAGATTTATCAATTGATGTTTTAAACCTTTTAATTTTACGGACAAAATGTGCTATTTCAGCAAGTTATATATGATTGCGTTTTATAATGATTATAAAATAATGTGCTAAAGCACAGTAAGTGTAGCACATTATTTTAATGTGCTAAAGTTGCATATTGCAGAAAGAAGTAATGAAGCAGAAGAAACCTCTACACTACTTTCCACTACATGGAAATAATAAACAATTTCAAAGTAAGTAATACCGTTGTGAAGGCAATGGTTATCTTCATTTGTCCCAACTAATTACTAAGTTCACTGGCAAATTATTATATAGTTTAATAGACGAGTGCAGAGCTGTGTTTTTCACAACAAAAATATGTAATACATAGGTACATACAAAAGTGTAGGTACATATTAATTGAATTAAGATTATATGAATTATATATTCTGAGACATTAATTCAATTTTTACTACTTAAGTATGTAGGTCTAATATAATTATAGGAAGTATATATATTTCTAGCGAAATAAATGTTATATAGTTATAAATTATAAGTATGTATATTATGGTTATTACTAAATTATAGAAATTTACTGTATTATATAAAATATAATGCAGAATTTGACACTAATTTCAAATGCGTTATCACAATTTTAAAAATTTGTATAAACCAATGAAAGGGACCGAGTTTTGCATTATGATATATTTATACTTTTCCTACATATGGTTTCTAGATAGAGTCAAGAAAGTCGTGATGAATAAATGAACTCTCACCAACTTGATAATGGGCATTGAACTGCCCTGGTACACAGATAAAAATATTTCTTTGAAAATACCAAATTTTATTTGTACTAAATAAATATTGTATTTCAATAGCGCGAAATAAACATTTATTTAAAATATTTTTAAAATTTGTTTGAATTTTGACAACAAAAAGATATTTGCCACAAATAAATATATGATATCTCTATTTTTATATTATTTATTCTACTTAAATAAACACGTTAATTTGATTGAAATAAAAAAGTATTTGAAACAGAAATATAATTTATTTCCTAGAACAAATTATTATATTTGAAATTTTAGATGCACTTTATCATTAAATAAATGCTGATTTTGTTTTAAATATTTATTTATTTGTATAATAGGCATAGTAGGTACTATTGTTTCATATAAATATTATTTTGCTTGAAACTATTTTTTATTTTATGCAATGCCTGTATTTATTTGAAGATGTGCGGTACGAATGTTTTCCCACTACATTCACAGATATAGAGTGACTTGAAAAAGTGTTATACGATACACTTTTAGACGATCACTATATACCTATGTGATGTGGAAAAATCAGCAGGACAACTGAAAATAATATCACCTTTATTACAAAATAAAATATGTTTTATTCATATGTAGCTAAGTGCTAACATTTTTAAAAATATAAATGTAATATAGAAAAAATACCAAGTAAATAAAAGTTATTCTTTCTATTTTCTGGAAGTGTGGAATTTCTGGACTTCTTAAATGGGGGTGCAGTCTGCAATAAAAATAATATCATTATAGTGGATAAATATAAATATTTGAGAAAAAAAGTCATAAGATACTCTTAATTAACAAATAAATAATTAACATATGTTCGCAACTATTCTCAAAAAAATATTTTGGACAAGTAAGTAATATTTTATTTGATTCAAAAAAATTAAGGTGCAAGCCAAAGGCTCACAAGTATTTCTCTAAGTAAATATAATCGAACAAGCTGATCTTAGAGAATCGACAAGAATAGACAATGTTTCCTAATGGCCTTTTTGCAATACGTAAAGGTATTAGGAACTTATGTAGACAGTATAAGTGACCTATGACTATATTATCACAAATAAATTTTAATTACATAAATTGTGTCTTCTAAATGTGACTTTTGACTTTGAATGTGACAAACTGATAATTTACAAAAACGGAAGCCCACAAAATAGACGGTTTGAAACTGATTTAGGTCAGTCGATTTATAGCAAATTGGCAAATAATTTTTCAACTTATAATTGGTTTATATATACCTAGGTAGTAAAAACGTGTAGATCATAATAAAATAGTAAATACTTACCAATGAACGTAGCAGGTGATCCAAGGAAAGTTTTACTAATTATATAATATCCAGCCAGTGTAGTAATTAGATATAGATATTGCTACTGCTAAAGTTATTTAAATGGTCAGCTCACTTAACACAAAATAGGAAACCAAATGCAAATGATGATGCATTCACTCAATGTAGTACCGTTCACCACCATCTCTTTCTCTACACTAAACTGCGTACTACCGTTAATCATTGTAATCCTACGCGTACCACCCCGTCACGGCGCCACCCCGCAACCTCTATCTAATTGACTATACACCAGCAAGGAGTATCTAATTATTTATTTGGAGCAAAGCTGCTTTTATTTGTTCTAATTAACTTTGATTTAATTGTTAATTCCATTATTTATTTGGAAAAGAATTGTTATTTTTTACCAAATTTACTTTCATTGAATATATATTTTTTTGTATTAAATAAATAGAAAACGTCGCAGTCAAATAAACATCAAAAATTTGGGAAATAAATCAAATTATTTATATCAAAGAAGATAGTTTTATATCAACCAAATATTGTTTGCCTCAAATAATTTTTTTCCAAATAAATCCATTTTGTTATTTTAAAGAAACACTTTTATCTGTGTATGTGGATTATTTGTGAGTATTTGATGGAAATTTCTATAGAAACCTAGTTCACCTATATAAAGGCCGCGGCGTGCCAGCGAGGAAGTCAGACTTAATCAAGGACCAATCAAGAGCAAATAAGCAATACTTAAGTGAAATAACTGCGATTTTCGAAGTGTTAAATAAATATTTCTTTATTGTTGTTAAAAGTCTCACTTATCTTTATAACTCCGGAACGAGTAACAATATTGAATGCTCTTTTTTTATGTTACGCATTAGTAATCAGTGTTGTACATTATCTAGATGAATAATCTAGATAAAATATGATCATCTTTTATCTTATTTAGATACATTTCAATAAATTATCTTTCATCTTATCATAGATTAAATATTCATTTATCTTTCATCTAAACCACGAATTTAGATAATACATGATTTTACTGCCATAATTGATAAATCTTCTGCAGACATATTACAAATATCGAAATATATCAATCATAATACAAAAAAATCGAACGGCGAATGCAGAGACCCACAGACAACGAGACTCTTTTGTCTACTCTTAAAACTAGATTTATTCTTAAACAACATTTTCCTGATAGGAGGGTTTTATTTTTTTAAATATTTAATTGGTGCTGTCTATTGCCCATATTAATATTTATTAATTATACAATACGTCTGTGGTTTGTGGTTTTACAGCAAAATGCATTATCTAGAAAAACTAAAATTTATAAATTAAAACGTAGGTCACTTTAGCGACATTATATTGTATTGTAATTACTAACTAATGGCAGTTAGAGGCCGTTTAATTGTAATGTAGTAGAACAATATACCAAGTTAAAATTGATAAAAACAAATTTTGACCGAAGAGGTCAGATAGCATTTATTTCTATAAAATTATCGAAATATTGTGCTAAATAATACATACTACTTGGAACAAGTTCCAAATTAATTTATTTTTTTTTGCCTGGAATTTATCTAAATAATTTTAGACTCTGTTATCATAATCTAAATAATTTAATATATAATTATCTTCTATCTATATCTAGATACTATTTTCAGATTTCATCTGTTATCATATCTAGATGAAATTATTATTATCTTTGCACAACAGTGTTAGTAATATTACAATTTTCTCTCCTAGTACTGCAGAAAACAAGAACCTTTTGTAAAATAAAACTCTTTGAGAATTTTCCGACAAGCAGAAAGCTTACTTGTAAAGGGAGTATATCTGCATTGTACGTTTTGCCTGAGTAATTACAATCTTACTGTTATCTGGGGCCTTAACAAATATTTAAAGAATGTGTTTGACAAAGGTTTCATCTAAATTTTTTGATAAGGGTGTAAAAAGTTTACAGCTTGCTTAATTCCTCTTTATTCAGAGACTGACAAAGTTATTTACTTTTACGGTTTGTAATTTAGAAGTACCTACTAGATGATGCAGTTCATGAAACTTCAGCTCAAACAGTTTTATTTATGCACACACTGGCTCAGTAACTAGTGCGCTACCTTATATGTCAGACAAAGGTAACATCCAGCAACCTTGAAGATATGGTTACAAAGCTTATGGATTTAACTCGCTCCCCTGTAAATATTGTCGCTCTAGCTTTCTGACTATAAAAAATACAGGTAAATTTGATGAAAGTGATCCTAAAATTTAATATATAATCCAAAGATGTTGTTATAATATAGAGGTTGTAACCGGAAGAGCTACAGAGACTCCATTATTTTATTTAAGGAGAGCATACACAAAAACCCCAGAGTGACAAATTTCAAAATTTAAATCGATGTGGTCTCTAAATTAATCTAACGGTCCATCTACCTTTAGCTACCCTGTGTAACTTATTATTTATTTCTATAAAACATAGAATTAGAATATGAAAAGAAAACACAGATAATTTAACTAGTTTTATTGCCTTGATATCTAATATTAATGTTTATAAACATCTTATGAGCTTTATAAGTTTTTATTATATAGAAGACTCTTCTTTGTTGACACACTGAAATAAAGTAAGGTATACGTACTAACTTTTAAAATTAAAATACATGTAAAAATTTTTGTTTGTAAAATTTAATAATTCAATTTTTTCTATACCTACTATATTTATAATTTATTCAGATATTTATTATTTTATTCAGTTTCAAGAATTATTCACAGAAAATATGAAATTAGGCATGACTTTAAGAACCATATTGAAAAAGATTATTTATTTACTTAGACTACTTATTTATAACCTAATTTCGTTGCGTTTTGGTATCATAAGGAGCTCAATTTCATTTTATTTTAAGATTGAAATCTAATAAAGTTATTATATATATCCAAAATAATAATAGGTTGTAGAAACTAGTTCTACTACTATCAGATGGCATGCATATAGCAAATAACTACGAATAGTAAAGGGACATCATTAAGTATCCTCCATCTGTAAACGCCTTATTTAAATAAGGACTAAACAAATCAAGCTAAAACAGCTATTCTCCTGGCAATATGCCGCGCCGAGCGCTGAATTACAAAGCAAAATTTGCCGTATTTTGTTTAACACAGTTAGAATCAAAATACAAGGATTCGGATTGCAACGAAAACTACGAGGAAATACTAAGACCACACATCGTAGGATGCCACTAATTGCAGACCGGTTTCGACCTTTTTATGATCAGTGCAATATAAGTGAGCATACCGACGAATGCGAAGACCTGAGTATTTGGCACAATAGGTAAGCCTTGCGTACGCAAGCTCTACGCAAGGCCTATTGGCGCCACCTCTGTGTAGTTTTCGCAACACAATCCAAACCAATCGTAATGGGGTAAAAATCCAAAACAATAATAGGTTGTAGAAACTAGTTCTACTACTATCAGATGGCATGCATATAGCAAATAACTACGAATAGTAAAGGGAATCAGTGCAATATAAGTGAGCATACCGATTGCACTGATGAGATCATAAAAAGGTCGAAACCGGTCTGCAATTAGTGGCATCCTACGATGTGTGGTCTTAGTATTTCCTCGTAGTTTTCGTTGCAATCCGAATCCTTGTATTTTGATTCTAACTGTGTTAGACAAAATACGGCAAATTTTGCTTTGTAATTCAGCGCTCGGCGCGGCATATTGCCAGGAGAATAGCTGTTTTAGCTTGATTTGTTTAGTCCTTATTTAAATAAGGCGTTTACAGATGGAGGATACTTAATGATGTCCCTTTACTATTCGTAGTTATTTGTTATTATATATAATTAGAAATCATAATTATTACATTTAATATATTGATTATACTCATGATATTTGTCAAAAGAGAATGTCCTACTTTTGCTTTTTGAATATTCACATTCTAGGTATAAGTTACCTTGAAATGCAGTTGATTTCTACCCTAAATAAATAATAATTAAGGGTAGTGATGTTCCATTAAAAAACAAGAGAAAACTTTTCCAGGTCGACAACGATAATGATAAGCCATACAGTTTATTTGTATAGGTTCTATAAATAGGGTTTCTAAAAGTTGTTATCTCAAAATATAGAAATACAATTTAACGAATCCCTTCATTAATGTTAAAATTTAAACAGATATAATAATAGAAACATAATAGAAATAATGTTACTAATGATTAATTACTCAATTACATTAATTAAAAATGTTAACAATTATTTGTATGATTTTAATAACCATAGAAATTAAATTTATAAATATCTTACATAAACAGGTTTGATAGGTGCGGCAGTATGTTGATTGTTTGGGGTAACGATCATTACCGTATACAATACCTAGCGGTGTTACGCAGAGTAGTCATTTGGGCCCTTTATTATTCCTTCTCTTTGTTAATGATCTTGCCTTAGCTATGCAGTTGCCAAAATTATTGTATGCAGACGACCAGAAAATTTTTAATGTTATAGGCTGCTTGGATTGCTGTTTGTCAGTGCAAGATGATATTGGTAATGTAGTCAAGTGGTGTGCTGACAATAAATTGAAAATTAACATAAATGTTGGTAATGACGTTCGCCCGTAAGCTTAATCGTATTGAATTTGAATATCAGATTAAGGATCAGCTTATAAAGCCAGTAAGTGTAGTTAATGATTTAGGTGTCTTATTTGATCAGAGGTTATCTTTTATTCCCCATATAGACCATGTTTCTGTAGTAAGGAGTACTAAGGGCTTTCAAAACATTAAAACTTTTAAAACGTTGTATTATGCTTACGTGCGTAGTAAATTGAGGTATGCTTGTGTTGTATGGGCGCCATATTACAATGTGCACAATCAGTCTCTTGAACGCATACAGCGTAAATTTTGTAGATACCTGCATTGTATTAAATATAATAATTGTAGCCCTGATAATCTAATTTCATATTGTGATATTTTAAATATGTTTGATCTTACTAGCATGGAAGCATGGAGGCATGGAGAAATTCTCAGGTTATCTATCTGTATGTAAGTTATGGAAAGATAACTTTTGAAATATTTTAATATTTTACAAGAAAAACTAAGAATTTTATAGAACTCAGTATATTACGTCTTGCTTAGTGTATAAGTTTCTATTCAATAATGAATCAATCGTCACAGTTACCACGTATTAATACCGCCAGCATGCGGTTCTTATAAACAAAACCATAAATTAATAATAATGACTCTACTATTATGACAATATTGAAGTTCGGTGATGTCGGGCTGAAATGCTGAATCTCACACGGCCAATCCTGACATATAATTCGTCCTCGAATTATGTTATGGTCAAGGTTGTCTTACTTCACGCTGCAAATGCCAGGCACACTTTTTCAGTTAATCATCTGTAAATGAAAAACATCTCTACAGTATCTTTTTACTTTTCACAACGTTTCGTTGCAAGTATTTTGAATGGCAATTGCTAATAATAGCACTTTTAAAATTTACATCCTTGAAACAGAAACAACAAAACATTTTAGAATGCAGGATACAAAGGGTGTTTTCAAATGTTATGCCTTTCATCAGATACCTTAATACATTGTCTTTTGCTGCAAAGCGTTAGTAGCTTTCAACAGTGTACTTCCCTTTACTGCAAAGCGTTTTGAGCTTTCAACAGAATATTTTCCTTTAATATTTTTTTTATATTTATTGCAAAGCGTTATTTGGCTTTCAACAATACATTTTTTTTCACAACTATTGCAAAGCGTTATTTGGCTTTCAACAATATAATTTCTTTCACAACTATTGCAAAGCGTTATTTGGCTTTCAACAATATAATTTCTTTTTTTTTTTTTTTAATTTTCTGCAAAGCGTAACAGCTTTCAACAGGTTTTCTTTAATGTTCTGCAAAGCGTAACAGCTTTCAACAGGCTTACTTTAATGTTCTGCAAAGCGTAGCAGCTTTCAACAGGTTTTTCTTTAATGTTCTGCAAAGCGTAACAGCTTTCAACAGGTTTTCTTTAATGTTCTGCAAAGCGTAACAGCTTTCAACAGGCTTACTTTAATGTTCTGCAAAGCGTAACAGCTTTCAACAGGTTTTTCTTTAATGTTCTGCAAAGCGTAACAGCTTTCAACAGGTTTTTCTTTTTTTTTATTTTTCTGCAAAGCGTAACAGCTTTCAACAGGTTTTTTTTTTAATTTTCTGCAAAGCGTAACAGCTTTCAACAGGTTCTTTTTTTTTTTAATTTCTGCAAAGCGTAATCAGTTTTCAACAGATTTCAACTACATTCTGTGAAGCGTTGTGCTTCCAACAGCTTTATCTTACAACCTTGATATTCTGTTTTACAAACGACTCACCGTTAATCGAAAATTCTCCTAGCCAAGATCGAAACATGTCCCTGGCAATAACTCGAGTTCGGTTGGTTGTTAACTTCTTCAGTTCAAGTCGGTCATTTTGGCAACTGTTTCGTGACTTCGAACGGTCCTTCATATCTAGAATCCAGCTTTGACAGGTGTGAATTGCCAGAAGGATGAAAAACGATGTCTCCAACATTTACAGCTTTTACAATTCGTCTGGTTTTGTCGAATAGGCGTTTCGCATAGTTTGCCTTTTGTCGCAATCGTTCGTATGCCAGCTTACGGTCTTTTTCTAAACTAGTACTACTGTCTGGTCTAACAGTTTCTATTAAAGAGTCAGTTAATGCCTGAACTTCGGTAATATTATTATTTATTTTGCCTGCACTATTGTACTTAAAGTATTCTGTAGTTTTGTAATAACGTTCGACCATTCTGACTTATTTAAAATGTCTGTTTTTAATAAATTTGTTACCTCTGAAAGATACTTTTTTTTTACTTGCCCATTGCTTCACGGTGCACTATTATCAATTAAATGAAGATCAATATTTAATTTTTTTAATAAAGCTTTGATATTTTTACCTATCAGTAAAATTTGTACCTTCGAATTCTAACTTGTGTAACAATTAAATTATCGCTAATACTTTTCAACATGAGAAACTAGAAACTAAAGCACTAACTAATTTATTTACAAGATTTTCTGAAATTAGGCTGCATTCAGCCCCAGTACCTATTAAACAAATCTTGTATTTTGAATTGAATGAATTTTTATTCAGGTTAATACAAAAAAATATTTATTTTAGCGACATATTGATTTCCGTCGGTTCTATGCTTTTGTTTTTGTTTGTTTTTTTAAGAAACACTTATCGGGAATGTGGCCAAACTTGCCACAAATTGTACAAACAGGTTTTATAAACGGAGTTTTTGAATTATCACGATTTGAAGTGATTTGGTTTTGACTTTGACTGCTGGTCACCTGCGAACAATCACGGCTTATATGTCCAGGTTTATTACATTTGTAGCATAATTTTGGAATTTTCTTTTCTGAGAATGGATAAGATCTTTTTAATGACTCGTGAGAATTTATATTTTCACGTCGATCGCTGTTCAAACGGATTTGATAATTATTTAGCAAAAGTAATAAATCAGGTATTGTCGTTACGTTACTATTAAAAGCAGCAGTTTTAACATGAACATCTTTGATGTCACCTATTATAAGTTCAAGCAACTGTTGATCTGTTAAATTAAATTTTAAGGCCATTTAATAAAGTTAATTTCTTTCTGGCATACTCACTATACGACTTCGCATGATTGCTGGTAAATAAAACTGCCTCAAGAAATTTTTCGTTTAGGTTTCTTTTAGGTGGATAAAGCTTTGTAAGTTCTTGCTTGAAAGTTTCCCAGTTTTTTATTATTGGTTTCCATACATCATACCAGTCCTTTGCTTCCCCAAACAATCCACTTGCTGCTCGTACAACTTGTTCAAAATCACCCCATCGAAATGTAACTCCCAATTCTTCAATTTGTTGACACCACAAAGCAGCTCCATCATTGTCGATAATAGCATCAAATTTTGGCACTGCAACAGACGTCGATGGTACGGTAAGTTCTACTCGACCTTGTGAACTTTTTAGTTCTTTTAAAGTGTCTACTAGCACTTTAGTTAAACTTTCCATTTGAGTGTCTTTTGGTTGCGTCGATTTCTTTTTAGGCATTGCTTAGTTATTTGAGTACTGTGGTTCACACTTACGTATCACACACGATTTTTAATTATTACCACAGGTAGCACAACTCACGTTTTATTTTAAATTATTATCACAGGTAGCACTACACAGGTTTTGTTTTTGTTTGTTTTTTTTTATTACCACAGGTGTTTCGGCAGGTGAATCCCACTTCTGATGTAAGTTATGGAAAGATAACTTTTGAAATATTTTAATATTTTACAAGAAAAACTAAGAATTTTATAGAACTCAGTATATTACGTCTTGCTTAGTGTATAAGTTTCTATTCAATAATGAATCAATCGTCACAGTTACCACGTATTAATACCGCCAGCATGCGGTTCTTATAAACAAAACCATAAATTAATAATAATGACTCTACTATTATGACAATATTGAAGTTCGGTGATGTCGGGCTGAAATGCTGAATCTCACATGTACAAAGTACTACACGGTCAAATAGATGATATAAATTTTCTCTGAAGTAAAGTTTCATGTGCTATCTTTTTCTGCTAGAAACTGTCTTACGTTTACTTATGCAGTACCTGGAACTAATCAGCTTTTGTCGTCACCACTCCATTTCTATGTGTCGTGCCTATAACCGTATACAGCACAACATTGACATTTTCAGTTGCTCTCTTAATCAACTTATCCGTACATTAAGAAATATTTCATAAATATTTGTTTTTTTTTGTTTTCTGTTTGTTAGTTTAGTACTTGTTTGTTGTTTGGCGGTTTTATTTGATATTTATATATGATGTAGATCTCTTATTGTAATATCCTTTATATAGACATACATCTGTTGGATTAATATACCTAAATAAATAAATAAACATTTACACAATGCATAATATATTTATAGACTTACCCAATGAATTATATTATACCAATCACAAAACTTATTCTTACATAGAAACTTAATTATAAATCTTATTGGTTTCTTTTAGTAGTAAAATATTTGCTAAATTACAATTTTATGATCAAATGGGATTTCCGCGTATGCAAGCAATCCAATCGAATATTTCGACAAATAAATGCTCTTAAATACATTTAACTCTAGAAGCGTGTTCAAGATGAGTGTGTATATTAACAAATCCTGTAATAAATTTAAGAAAAATCTTGAAGACTAAGAAAAACCTCAAATATCTCAAACATATTAAACTTTAATCCCTTCAAAAATAATAAATATAAGAAAAACTAAATTGTAAATAACATACAATAATCTTGATAATAATAATAATAATAAAACGACAATAATATGTCGGGGTTCTGGAGTAGTTGTTTTCAGCATCTTCTTCAAATAAAAACAATCTATTATATATGAAAAAAGTTAAAAAGATTTAACTATTTTTCGGTTTAATGTCAAATATCCCCGAAACGGTTAGAATACTACCTGTTATCGACCTAAAATATGTGTTCTTTCCAAAAATTGAAAAATATAACGTGATTAGCGTACGGCCGAATGAAGTTTATAGCTGTTTTCGCTCTAATTTGAACTGCATTAATTATTATTTCATATAAATGTTTATATTTGAATTGTGACATTTCCTCAGATACCTCAACAACCCATAGACATAACAATGTGCCATTACACCTATATTCTATAAGTGTAATGGTTGCTGAAAAAGTTTTAAAATTTTACTGCTTGGGTTACTACCTCATAAAAAATATAAATTTTTAATTGCCTCTACTCAAATAAAGTATTTAATATTATTATACGACTTTTTTAAGGTCACGTAAATCATGAAAATCGTGCGTAAATTATATACAGTCATGCTCACGACCTTTCATTGCGTGCTTTAGTTGATTATCGATTTGTCAAAAAATGTAAACCAGCTATATACTCGCATATTTCATCCGGGGTATAATTTGTGTAAGTTAACGTTTATAATATAAATGTTATCCAAATGAGTTTATTTCATGTAATATTTAATAATATATTTTCCCATATTGCGATTTAATGTATATAAAATTATCCTATTACAGCAAAAATATTATAATTAGAATGATACCCTATGTCAGACAGATATTAGAAACTAAACAACTGCTCCACTAATTGACTTATTGCATTAATTATTATTTAGATTGTCTTCTAAATATATAATATATGTATATATGTAGTGTAATTGGTATATTTGGACTGTTGAATAAATAAAAAGTTTATAATTGTAAATGCCTATGCAGTAATAAACATTTACTGTATTGAGAAATGCCTAATAAGCCTAAATACTAGTATATAGAGTGTTTTCTATATATTCCTTGAAACATCTAAATGAGAACTGTGTTTTTTTTCAAAACAATTATTTTCACGATGTTTCATACAGGACCATCCGCTTCCAGTATCCACTTTACCTAATACAAAGTTTATTATTATTATTATTATTATTATTATCATTATTTATTTATTTATTTAGTCAACACAAGATTCTGCCATTGCCTTGTATTTACATCTTTGAGACATTATTGCTGATACATAAGAATGTGTCAAATTTAGGGTTCCATTCTGATGTACATGATCACAACACAAGGTTCCGGGGGAATTTAATACCTAGTTTTTCAAGAATTAAAATGTCACATTCTAATAAACTTGATGTCAACTTATACAATAAATTCTTGAATTATCATAGTCATGCTGACATAAAGTCCATGAATTGTAGATCATTTTATAGGTTGGCAAAGGATTTTCTCTTTGATCATTTGTTTTACAGTGCCAAAGAATACAATAGTTTTTTTAAATGAATTATTTAGAGCACATAATTTTTATTCAATTGACTCACAAGTATTTTGTCTTATGTTCTTTTATAGTGTACTGTTGTGACTTAAATGTACTGTTGTATATATGGTCAATAAATCTATCTATCTATCTATCTATTATTATTATTATTATTATTATTATTATTATCATCATCATTACATCGAACAAATAAACAATAACTAAAATAGTCAAGAGGATTCGTCTTAAGTTTGCGTTAACTTAGGTACTTATTTTTGCCTAACCAATCATCTCACACAAAAAGAGAATTAAAAAGATATTAAAAATAAAGTCAAAAAATACAATTCTGAAAATAATTTTAGATTTCGTTTACTCTTTACATTTGTATTAGGTACAAATAACTGATTTAAAATCAATGCTAGTATAAATAAAAGTGTTAAAAAAGGACATCTTCACTATTTATTGTGTGAGTAGACGATTTTGATTTCCACAAAATAGACTGTTTGAGTATACATCATACGTTAAAAATAAAGAAAAACCTGTGACCTAATATCATTAGACTTGATATATGTCATATCTCTATTCACTTCAAGTCTTACATTATCATTACAAGAATTGTAGGTATATATTATAATCTCTGTGTAGGAGTAAATTGACTGAAACACTATTTCCTCCTGGTATACAAACATCACTTCCCACGGTGTTGTTGCTTCTAAGAATACTTGCCAAGGGAATATTGTTACCAGAAACTTAATATAATGACAGTATTAACACGCTCCTGGCAACCTTAAAACTATTAACAGACTTAGTATCGTATATTACGCCATAAATTAAATTAATTCATCCGGTAGTATAAACAATTCGCTCGTACCTATTAATCATTGTGATCCATTATTGTTCTCCTGAATAATATCGGTAGGTGATGATTTGTGCGCGCTATAATTATACAAAGCGAGACTTTATAACTGTCGATAAATTACACTTACATGGAAACACCACTGGTGTTTTTAATACTGGTATTTTTCGGGATGTTCCCTTGTCACATAAATAACGCCTGAAAAGGAAAAAACAGCAAAGTAAAGCAGATTCAGTACATTTAATTTCAAACACTAATTAAAGATCTGTAGATTCTCAGGAATTCTCTGGCTAACTAAAATTTTATCAATCGCAATCTATATAGGTAACTCCCAGTAAAGATTATTCAAATAACATTTAATGTAAATTGGATTTCTATTTTATTTTAAAACTAAAAGGACTAGTAAGGCCCTTTATAATTTGCCCATATATTATTAAAGCAAATAATTATTTAGTTTAAGACTATAACTAATAATGTAATATTAATATATTGTTAAAATATTATTAATAGAAGTATATGTTGTTTGGTACGTGTGTGTTCGTATGTATATTCTTTATTACTCACCTTACATTTTTAAATTTGTTTTATAAAAAAACACATTATTTTTCATACTTATTTTTATTGGACTGAAACTAATAAGTATATCTAGTCAAAAAACTATTTAATGAAAAGTACATTAATTATCATCTTCTTATTTTAGATAATCTTTTATTACTTGTATACCCTACAATATTCTATATCTTGAAAAGATGGCCTCTTTGGACATGGATTCCTATTAATTAGTAGGACTCTCATTTATTTGGGAATCCAGATATGAATTATCGCGTTTGTAGTGTGATAGACTGAAATGCAAGGTTTATTTCACTGCGCTAATCATCTACATCAGTTTAATGTTGTCAGTACAAACTATTTTTTACATAACTCTATACAGAAAATCAGATGGAGTAAGGTCTGGTGAATTTGGAGGACAAGATATTGGCCTTCCATGTTATACGATTGTTCCGGAAATCATCATTTCTTTTCAGAAGTTGCGTACTGCAATAGACCAGTGAGGCTGATTACCATCTTGCTGAAAAATTACGTTTTCAATATTTTGCAGCTGAAGGATAAAAAACTGTTGAAGCATTCCAAGTACGATCTTCAAGTGATCGTTGACACCCTAAAAAAAAGGCCCAAACACTATAGTGTGTGTTACTGGGCATCACACGTTAACTTTTGGACTTGTACGTTGTTGTTCATTTCTACCCGAAAGGTAAAATGTTGCCCCATCACAAAATATCTATTGTCGCATGTCGCCACTATATAAAATAGAATGTGTTATCTAAAGTACAATAATGATAATGAGTACTCTTGACATTTTATAAGACTTAAATAGGTGCCAGAACATTACTTCGTACATATGGCTTAGAATCCCGCTGTTCCCGCAGAAAAATATATCCTGCTTCGATAATCAGTAGCCAATGGATGCGTGCGTATATCTGCTGTCAAATACAACAGATCTTTACCTTTACATCGAGTTCTTGTCCTAAATTTGCAAATTTTTAACAAATTTAATTAGTTTTTTACAAATTACTCTTTAAAAATTTAAGTTTAAATTTTATAGAATATATTTTCCAGTAATTATAATTTGTTATTCAAACTTTTTATGCAACTGATTGTATTTTGTATTATTCACTACGAAAGACTGTTCAGACACATTCCGGATAGGGACAGTTAGCGCCATCTAGAAATGGATGTGGTCCCTATATGAATTTCAAGCAATTACTTTTCAATGTGTTTATATTTTTGGTACTAGATAAATAATAAAAACCACTTAATTTTTTACTATGCATTTTACCCATTTTTTCCAAAAGTTGACGAAATGTGACAAAATAATTTTTGTTTCAGGATACTTCTGGCATATTACAGATATTCACTATGATGCTCATTTTAACTTCCATGGGGACGCTAAAAAGGGTGAGTACAATTATTTCAAATAATATACAGGTGTTCAACGGGATGATGAATGAATGGATACCAATCTAGTAGGTATTCGAGGATAATTAAAATCAAATATTAATTTCAAAACAAATTTTGCTGTTTCAGTTTAGTAGATAATAGATGAATAAGTATCGGGAACAAGGAACACATGTTATAACTTCATTAAATCCGTCTTAAAATAAAATAAAAAGAAAAAACATAAATAAAATTATATGATAAGCTTAATACCCCAAGCCTCGATCACAGTCAGTTAAATAAAAAAAGATTAATTTCTAAATAAAGAATATTGGAACATACTATCTCCATAATGTATATATATATATATATATGTTAATTCTTAAGACATAATAATTAGATCATTTCTCGGATACATAGTACAAAATAAAGTTAAGACTACACGGCGATGTTAAATGGCTTGGTAAAGAATTTCTTACTTTCACGACGTCGATAAATTTCCCTCAAGAATTTCTGTTGAAAGAAATTAACCGAAAAGTTACAGGCATCCGAGTTTTTGCATCTCAATTTACAGCAGGAAATCCTTTATTTTCATTTATCGCGTTCTTCACTATCTTGTAAATATTGAAAATGCCACACGGTATTCCACCAGATATTTTAATTAGAAATAGGGGGTACAATATTAGATAGTTGGTTAATGAACGATTTTTTGAATTTAATATATTTTCGAGTATATTTTTGAGGCACCTAATTTTCGACATATCTTTTGTAATAATTAATTGGCTAGTTGTTTTTACAAATAAACAAAAAGTAGTTAAACTCAAGAAACATTGTCTAATTGTACTATAGAAAAACTATAAACCGAAATTTGTCGTATCACTTAAACATTTTTATAGGTATATAAAATAATATGTTTTTTATAAATTAATTTTAAATACCGCACAAAAATACTAAAAACGAATTGGAGAACAACATTTTTCTAAAGGAACATTAATTTACTAACTAATAATATATCCTGTATTATGATATAAGTCCAACTGTCTACAATTCCTACATGCAACGTTGCTTTTACTTCAACAATTCTTTGAGAATTTTTATATGCACCAACTGTAAGTTATAAATATTCTAGTTCTTATTTAGTTAATAGCAACGCTATACCATTAATAAGTCTTTTTTAAAATTAGGCCAAAATATGTTCTCAATTTGTTCTAATTGCTTTCAGAATATTAGAGTATGTTCCGGTTAATTAGTGTAATTATAGCGAACACCGTTGGTCGCCGCTAACTTTACGCTGTAGAGCCACATCAGCCAATTCGTTTGCATGGTGTATATCAAATTTGTATGGAATTAGAGAAAACAAACAGATCATATCCATTTAGCAAGAAATTAAATTCCGCAAAGAAAATAATCACTCACACAAATCTACTTTTTTACAGGATTTGACAATAGTCTTCAACACTATCTTAAATGTATAATTAAAAACTACATGTAACTTCCAATTTAATATATATAAAGTTAAATAGTCTTCCATATTTTGCATCTTATATATTATGTCATTCTTATATATTATGACTGGTGAGAGTATTTTTGATAGTGATGATGATAATTTTTGTTTTGAAGATTGATTGCCTAGGTAACTGTCCGAACCTTTCAATGAAAATATTAGTACCGAAAGTGCCAGACCATTGAAAATTTTTTCATGGATAATATCAAAGAAACTTTAAAAAAGGAGTTATGTTTACAACTAAATATTCCACCTAGGTAACTGTCCGAACGAACGATGTGTGAACGATGTTCATTATAACTTCGTTATTTGACTAGACATATTCTGGATCCAATTAGAACAAATTGAGAACTAATTTTTCCCCGAATCTTAAAAAATCACTTAATGTGGCGCTGCTATATTTACAGACCTTTCTAAAATCGATAATAATATTTATATTGAAAATTAGGAATATCAGTTGATTGTATAAGAAGGCCTTCCAATGAATTGAAATAAAATGTGAGTTGAAATATAGATACATTTGAGTAACGTAATGTCAGTCGGAGCATATTGCCCGTAGACCAGTTTTTTTCTGCACATCCTTCAAATTGTTCGATGAAACGATGAAACGCTAAATAAAAAAATAGATCAGTTGATGCATGATGTAATCAAAAGTTGCTTCTTTAAAAAACTAATTAAAAACCTTGGAATTACTAACAATCCTCACCTGTTTTCTTCAGAAAATAATCCTGACGACAAAGTTTCGGAACTATATGAAAGCGTGCTCAAAATATTATGATGTATAATGTTCCTAAATTTACTAAGGATACATCTATTGAGAGATGGAATGAACTGAGAGACGAGAGACAACCTGACGACGAAATATTATTAAAAATTACCTTACAAGTGCATGAAGAACTTGGTATTGACATTCTAAATATAAAATTATTCCGTTTCACAGTATTCTTTGAAAATGTACGAGGTATCTTAACAAGAGCTCCAGGACCCGTGGAGTTGGATTAGGTACTTATAACCGTCAAATCTGATTTACCAGCTACCAAAAAATGTTCCAGATAACTTCCAGTGAAAATGTTTTAGCGAAAAGAAACTTTTAATATATATCAGTTTAAACATAATGTGTTAAATTCTAATAATGTTATACTCGATTTAATGTTTTCAAACTGTAAGCAGTTTGTTGCAAGTCAAAATATCCTTTCATTCTCTCGTAAGTCCTGATTTACACCATCATCCCTATCAACTCAATTACCGTATTCTAAATTTATATATCCTCTTTGAAGATTAAAAATACTTGGAGCTTCAATTTTAAAAGGGCCTAATTATGAGCAATTAAATGATTATTTTTAGTATTATCGATTGGAGATAAATTTTCTTGACAACCCACGTTGTGACCATAAATATTTTTAACAATACAGTCTATAACGCATTTGATCAATATGTAATATATACAATATTATGTAAAATGTGGTAACTTTCCAATATCGTATCGTAGAGAAATAATAAAAATTAGCAAATAGAAAAATAATGTTCACACTAACTATAAATTATTATAACAAATAATTAGAATTACTTACCTTAACCAATACAAGAAGTTGAGAGTATAGGAATAAAAAAATTCGATTAATATTGATTAAACCGTTTTGTTGAGTATACTCAAAATAATATACAAAACAACTTTAAAATTGTCTAGAAATATATAAATGCCAAAAAGAAAACTAAGGTATGTTGAGTTACATCAAAATTGTATATTTCTGGTAAATAACATTGTGGATCCTTTGTGGACCGCCTGGACTCTTGTTTTGTATATACATCTGGTATTTAATAAGTTAATAAACCTAAAAGATAGTTTCAACTCGGATCCAGATGAAATTCTATCAACTTCTTTTAAAACTATTTAGTCTAGGTAGTTTAGTCAATATATTTATCAATTTCTGAACTATTTCAAATGTTTCTTAAGTCAGGATATTTTCCGGAAGTGTGGAAATCTGGAAGTATAATCAAATTATGTTTTTGCTATATTTCAAATATGATAATAAGTCTGAAATCAGAAATTGCAAACCTATTTGTTGTATTAGTATGGTAGGTAAAGTGTAAGGTAATAAAAAAAGTAGTGAAGCCAGGCTTACCAGAAAATATTCACATTGCATTGGCGCATCCGGTAGAATCTCGACTTACAGTTCTATTAATTATTGTTGTAACCCTTTTAATTTTACGAACAAAATGTGGGTGGCTATTTCAGCAGGCAATATAAAATAATTATAAAATGTAATGTGCTATAGTGGCATATTGCAAAGAGTAATGAAGCAGAAGAAACATAGATTCACTACATGAAAATATAAACAATTTCAAAGTAAAAGTACTTACGTCTTATGAAGATAATGGTTATTTTTATACGTCCCACCTAACTACTAATTAAGAACATCGGTAATGTAGATTACATACAAAATTATAATTAACTTTTGAAAACTTTAACTTAATTTTATATGCGCTCTGGCAAATTATTATATCTACAGTTTTAGTAGTAGAGTACAGGCCCGATTTTTTCACAACAGAAAATGTGTGATAAGGAAAACTACAGTTTTCCTTATCACACAAAACTACTGTGTTTCTTACTTAAGTACGTCTAGTAAGAAATTGATGCGTACATCTTAAGTACTGGGTGTACACTTATATTTTGGAATTTGATGTAACTAGATCGTTTTTAATTTTTTTGCCAGATCCCAGACAGACATCTGACGTCAAATGTAATATTTTCACCCTCTATTTCCTATAGGTAACTCATAGGAAAGCCAAAGCGTCAGCAGTCTGTATGTAAATTTTTTCTTGTAGCTTACAGGACAAGTAAATTTTTCTAATTTAAAAGATGTCGTTCCTACTTCCAGAACGACATGCAAGTTGAGAGTGCTACAGCTCTCGGGCACAGTTTTTACTATTGTGTTATTTATATTGGTTTGACTAATATATTAACTTCTGCATGAAATGTGGTACATTTATTTTCTATTATCACTCAAAATATTTTTTATTTAAGTATTTTTAGACTGAAAATTTGTCCAGTTTCAGCGACTTTCACAATTTTTAAAATGCCCCTTTGTGTACAGGTTTGTTGGGGACAATATTATCCTTTGAGGGGTCACATAGATAACCACAAACTAAACATTCGGAATTTTTTAAGTTAAAATAATCATGTTTCTTTAATCTACTTTTAACATAGGCACACACTCACAGACTTAATAGTTTTTTTATCATTACCAATCTGCTACAGCACAAATTTGCTACTATCTCTCTGACAATTATTGTCAAATTGACAGGCAGACAACGATGTGCTTTCCCGCAGGCGACATTATAGAACTGACCTCTATTGTCTTTGAGGAAGACAATTTTACCGAAAACAACGACTCCGCGGGCAATGTACCCCGACTGGCATTGAATTACATTACAATAATGGCCAGACAGATACTAGTAGCAAAGACCCAAAAAGGGCACTACGGTATATTTCTCAACTACTAACATTGTATATCTCTTATCTTTTATTGTGGCCTGGTTTATTCTCGTACGGAAAATGAATCTTCTGGTGTCATTCTGATAGATCTTGCAATGTCTTGCGTTTTCTATTTAATTCTCATATTGTCACTTCCCATACTTTATTGTAGTAGCTGCTAGAAAAAAGTAGGGGAAAGAAACAAATTATCTGCTCTTCGTTATTACAAATACAGCAAAGTAAAACTGGAAATTTATTTTGTGCACTACAAGGAATGAAAATAAAATTCCTCTTTATTGATTCAATTTAATTGAATAAATAAATCTGTTAAAGTAACAGTGAAAGCAAGTAATCAATTTTACAATGGAAAACGTAGGTTGACTGTGAATAAATAGACTCTATTTGTTTCCACTTGCTGTATAAAAAATTCAGGACAGAAACCCCCTGACAACTAGAATTTGATGCTATTTCGGAGATTAGTTTTATACATCCTTCTCTTAGCCTTGAAAATGTCAATATAAATAATACTTGAAGAATATTTGAAAAAACGCGCAGGTATATACACATAAATTTAGCATGCTAGTAATAATCTAACAACATTTGTCGAACATGCCATTGAAAATATCCATCAACTTCTACAGTGTTGAAGCATTATGGCATCATATTTTCAATAGTAATTTCCCCATCATGCAGGTTTTAGATATGTAAAATAATTATTACAAGAGATTAGTTTACACTTTGGGCAAATAAATATGGTTTTAAAAAAGAAAATTCATGCGGTTTTCATATTTTGATAATTGCGTATTTTAGTAATTACCAGTTTTACAGTAGAATATTACAGATTTGAAGAGTAAAGAAGCTTTGATATAAAAATAAACCGATATTTCCGAATATATTTCCAAATACTACTACAATATTACTATCAATAATATAGTTTTCTATCAATTTAGTTCATTGGCGTTATACTAAATGCCAAAAATATGATGGGAGAACGCCAATTTGGTGTTAAAGTACGAGATTAACGTCGGTTGATGTCTGCTGACTTTCCTCCTAACTAATCAGGTTTTCCAGGTTTTCCGGGTGTTTCTCATTCCAGCGCTGAATGGTGGTTAGGATTACCAACGTAAGTCGTTCCTGAGGCGAAATTGCGACCTACTGAATAATAATATGCCACTCTCTCTTACACACAAAAGTCTCAGACTTCCGTGCTAATCCTTCTGATTAAAATGAGGGATAGAACTATTATTGTTATTATTATTATTTATTGATATAATATGCTTTTACTGTATAGTGCTTTCTTTTGGAGCAAGCTTTAAAAGTAATTTTTGTTTTCCGTTTTTATTATTTTACAACTGGGGCAATTCCAAAAATATGTACGAAGTAATATACGATTACGCGATAGATATACCATTTGATCACCTATGGTCACCTATGGTTGATTTCATACCAATTTATCTGCTATATCTACAAACAGAGATTTGCAGACAACAGCAGCATTTTCCCTACTTAGATGCATTTCGTTAAATGTAGTTAATTGAATAAATCAATTGAATTATTAACTTATTTATATAATAATAAAATCAACCCACTGGCCCAGGGTTTAGTGTTTCAAGGCTTAATCCATAGGTTGTGGATCGCCATTCTGCAGGTTAATTTTTAATTGTCTACTCGTATATTAAGGCTTGTTTGCATGAGATGACTTGATAACAACCCTGGCGTAAGCGCTTGGGTTGAGCGACAAGAATGTCAGCTTGGTATTAATGTGAAAACTTGACATCGATTGGTGTTTAACTGTTATCCTAACTACTGAGGTTACCTCGGTTTCTCTCTTATAGATAGTAAAATGCCTCTTCCTCTCCCACATAAGTCTTCGGCTTTCGGGATATTTATTGTGATTTGAAAGAGGAGTTAGAGATATTATTTTAATGGTATTATTATTATTATTCTAAAATACTCCACCACTAACAAACTTTTAATTTATTTGAGTATATTTAGTTATTACGTCTACGTATTCTTTTTAACTTTTAAGGTTTGAACTATTTTATATAATCGACTTAAAACTCTTGTGAAAACATGGAGACTACCTTGCTACGATAGTAGCACAGATATTATAGTCAAAATTAAATAATTATTATTATCAAACCAAATCACTGAAGAAAATCGAAAAATATTGTGTTATTAATTTATAATAAAAGTGATCACATTTGATATAAAAGTGCTGATCAACGGCAGCGTGGCACTTTTATCCTCATAATAACACAATGTATACAATATATTGATAGTACACTACCGTATTGATAAAACACTACTGTGTTTTTACTTCTAATATAAAATTATTTTAAAATGTATTTCAGTTTGTTAAAATTTGCAAAACAATTTGAATTAAAATCTGTATTTATAACAAGTATTTTGTTCATGTCTAATTACAAACATATTTCAAGTTTGATGTAAACAACATTACCTGTATGCAACCACAACTTACTTTTATTGTATCTCTTTCTTTGATAATAGGAAGGGATCAATAATTTAAAAAAGTTCTTTTTTATAATTGCTTGTATACTATAATGTTTATGTTATGATGATGTTTTTATCTCATCTTTCCCTAAAACGACTAGTAGGTAGTGTGTAATATCAATCTAGGATTTATTTATAAAAATACATTTCAGAACGTTTCTGTCAAGCTCACACAAAGGAACCTTTTAAGGAAAAGATTGCGACAGGAAGATCTACGAAGGGCTTTATTTATTTATTTTGTCACCATGTGTAATTTGTTATCGAGATCTACAAATTGAGGTAGCGTGCTCATTGTACTCTTAAAATCACCGGTTTTCTGCTAGTGTGAAAAATTATGTCTGGTCATGGCCGGTCACATTTTTCACGATTTGCCGTAGCGTGTCTGACCTCGTTGTTATGACGTGTTATTCCAACCCACCGTTGTTTTCTCGGCCCACTATATTGACCGATTCACATTTAGGAGATTTGTTAATCCAATAGGGTCAGCTCAGACTGGTGCTATCTCTTTTTGTCATTATTATTTTCAAGGCTATAGGAACTTACACGCATATTTTTATGCATTTTTATGTGATAAATTTAATACCAGTATCAATAGGTTTGTAATTTATTTTGGAAACATTTTATAGTTAAGTTACAACATACATTGTGATACCTACAGGTACCTAACTCTCTAAATTTATACAGTATACAAACTGTATAAATTTAAAGTGAGTGAGGCCTTCTCATTTGTTTTTTCATTATATTCAAAGTAATCTTTCTAATATTTTCAATACAAAAGATTTAAAATCCACTTCCAACTAGAAGGCCTTTCTCTATTTGTATAACTTTTTCTAGGCAACTGACATTGTATCTGTAATAAAACAATCTGGGGGAATATGAGTCTATATTTTTGACAATTTCTGAATTTCTTTCGTCTTAATTGAAATCATATTACAATGGTGCCTTTAATACTAAATTACATGTTGAATACTTCATAGCCAAACAAGGAGATACAGTACAAGTTAGATATAGTTTTCGTGCATCCCTATGATGGCTTTAATATAAAAACAGTAGTAAGGGGCTTTGATCTACTTTATAGGAAATTACTTCATCTTGAAAGTATTCCCGTTTATTTTTTAGGTTTGTTGTCATTTTTATGAAACGTCTGTATGTCATTCTAATACAAGGATTATCTTCAAAGGTAATCAATATCATGTGTTAAGCAAGAGTATATAATATTTGCCGCACAAAATATTATAGCACGGCGTGCGGTAATGTACTACTTACCGCACGCAAATCAGTGCGGTAAGTATCACTGTACCGCATACTTGTAGATAAAACCTTATATGACGATATTCAAAAAAGAGTTCTTGATAAATATGCAAAAATGCATGGTAACCCGTTTAGATTATTAAACGTTATATCCATGTAACTTTTTGAGTCACCCTATAAATAATTAAATATATGTAAAATCAGAGCAAAAATAAAAAGAAAATCGACGTATCCGAGCGATTTTTCAAAAACTTTACGGTTTTGAAAATAAAGAGTTTATGCGGGACTTTATGAACTCACTGTATATCATAAACAGTAGTACCTATTTTAGACACAGAGAGTCCTTAATTTTATTAAATTTACGAAGGAAAAAATGTATCACATTTAAAGCAAGGATGTTGGGACCGACTTCCGGTGTAACTGGAAATATCAGCAAGTTATTTTTGAAAAAATCAGTATAGTCAATTTGCCCCTCATGTAAAATTATATCTCTACTAGTTCTCCATACACAGATGCATTTAGCTTCAACATGACACATCCTGTATAGTCGTTATTATTGATTTTACCAACGTATACGTTGTGGAAATATACATGTGAGTTTTCTGAAAACAATGTTATTTTTATACCTAGTTAGTAAAACTGAAGTGATAATTGCTATTAATACTTTGCAATAAACAGATATTTCATTTCCTAATATACTAAAACAAATCTAATAAATGAACTTTATGAATAAGTAATATTTGGATATATGTATAAGGAGAAATAAATTGTTAGTTAATTTTCATTTTCTTCAGAAAAACAAAGAAAAAGAATGGGGGGCAGCAGAATAAATTTATCAGAAAAGTTATTCTATAATGTACGTCAAACATTATATGCACTTTCTTTCATAAGGGTAGACTTAACCGTTCTTATACACCAACACCAACATATTCGTAAGAAGGCTGTATACAAATAGTCTGTTCTTTATTTTCAGAAATATAATAATGGATTTAGGTAAAATAGTGGAAATTTTATATTAAAAATCCTTTCCTTGCTCTGAGATGTATGGTACCCATTGTCACTATAAGTAAAAATCCGAAAACCCTGGAGGTGGAACTAAACCTAAATATACCTATTATCAATCAGTATTTAGGAAGATATAGCTGTAATATATATTATATCGATGGTATGTCTGAAAGTCCATGCATGCTGGAAATGTTATTGTTATATTAAATTTCACTGTTAAATATGTCAGGGATATTCTTACTACACTGACTTCAATCATATTATGTACATTCTATTAAATTTTAGAACTATGCAGTATGCAAGTAAATTTTCCTGACCGATGGTGAATATCGGTTCACTATCGGTTCACTATCCCCCCACGCCGAAGTGGCTTTTCTTCTAAAAAGGGATGGATTCCTGTTGGACATTGGATAACATGTAAATTACCTCCTGAATGGGAACTCCCTAAACTTAGCCTCTGTTGTAGGATGTCTATTATTACTTTAGTTTACTAGTAGTAGTTTTTTGACAATTTTTAGCAATTATTAAACTATCCTTGAAAGTAATATATCCTTTTCTAATTAATAAAATATTAAAATCTCGTTTTCTACTTGTAACAAGAACTAATTTTACCTATTTACCCGAAAATTAACCTAATTCTGTTAAAAATATGTAATTTAGATATTTCAGATCCTGATTTACAATAAACAGATCTAATACAATCAAAGAAAACTTAAGTACTTATATTTAAGTAAGACTTTTAAAAAAATGCCTGCAAATAGTATTTGGTACTTATTTCATGTACTTACTTTGACATAATCATAATTGTATTATGAACAAAATGGAATATTATTAATTTTGAATATTATTAATTTTAACGCTAACCAGATTTATCCTAATGCCACAATTTTTAGCGTTCCTTAGATTCCCATTGTTAAATAAATTTTGAAAAGGCCGTAAATACTTGAAGTAAGCGAAAAACGGCAACCATAAAAATGTTTATGTGCACTGTACGTTATTTCTTTCCTGATTTTAGTACCCCTCCGTAATACAGTTTTTTATGTAATATTTCCTAAACGTAATATATTGTCGGAGCTGAAAATAAGCAGATGGTGACAACAAACGTTTCCTTAGAGATTACAACACATGGTTATTACCACATGAATGCAATAAAAAGACTACCTATATAGGATGTTACAAACTGAGAAACGGATTATGTCTGTGCGACGTTTTAATAGATTAGCTTAATATTATAAAATAATAATAATTGTTTTATTGTTAATACTCAAATTCTGACACCGGACTAATCACGAAACTGTGCTTATAATTTAACGCGTACGTCTCATAGATACAACTGACGATAGTCAAGGCAAAAACATTACAGCTCATATTTAGCTCTAAAAATTATATTACTCTGCTAATTTAAACGACTTCTTATCTCTAATATTAAAAAATACCAAAGACTCTATAGGATGCTGTTTCAATTTTAAATTAATAAAAATTTAAGATGGCTATAGTCGGCAATTTTTTTACATGGCAGCAAAAAATTAAGGACAGCTGTATCACTGGGTATCAGGAGTTTTGTCTGTGATGGTTGAAACATACAATTTTAGTCAGAGAACTGTGACGATAAAGACAAGGAAGTGAAATTAGGACCGCCGTAGGTATTTTTACAGTCGTTTCGGTAATAGGTTGTTGTAGTATGGTGTGGTAGTAGTACCGCACCATTGATAGATAGATAGATAGATAGATAGATATATTTATTCCAATGGACTATATTACATAGTATAGGAAAAGTCAGTAAAGTTTACAAGTTAATCATTATGTGACTAGTTATCAAATATCATGCATTATTAAATTACAAAATGGTAAACAGTTATAAAAAAATAGTAAATAGTAATAGTAAAATAGTAGTAGTAAAATAGTAATAGTAAAATATAAACAGTTAAACACAATACAGCACGATACTTAGTTAAAAGAACAACGTCAAAACGTCTCACTATATTAATACAAAGTATTAGTGAAAAACAATAGCACAACATAATAATTCTGCTGTGATAACAGTATACATTAAATATATCGGTTAAACAAATAAAAACAATTAAAAACAATTAAAAACGACAATCAAAAAATTCAGTAGTGCTATAAAAACTATGATTCAGCAGTAACATTTGTATTTTTTCTTTAAACAATTTAAAATTTTTGATATTTTTTATATCTGGATTTAACCTATTATACAATTTCACGCCTAAATAACACGGAGTTTTTTCGTACAAAGATAGATTATGCTTTTGCACTGACAATAAGTTTCTTGTTCTGGTTTCATACTCATGAAAGTCACTATTTAATGTAAACTGACTTAGATTGGTTCTTACATATAGTAACAGTTCATAAATATATATGCATGGCAATGTTAAGAGTTTAAGATTTCTAAAGTGCAGCCTACAAGATGTACAATGGGATATACCTACTATCGTTCTAAGTGCCTTCTTTTGTAATTTAAAAAGTCTGTTTAAGTGATTCGATGAGCCCCAAAATACTACACAATAGCGTAAACGAGATACAAACTGAGCATGATAAAATGCCATTAAAGTCGATACATTACTAACAATTTTTAGTCTTGAAATTGCATAACACATTGATGACAGTTTGGTACACAGATTTTCAATATGTATGTCCCAATTCAGCATATTGTCTAGATACAGTCCAAGAAATTTTGTGTTTTGAACTTGAGCTATTGACTTATTCCCAGCCTTCAACAACTGGCTTTCATTAATTATAGATGTTCGAGGTGTAAAATTGATAAATACTGTTTTCGAGGTATTGAGACACAGTTTATTGTTAGTAAACCAGTCTTTAAAGTAAATAATCATTTGTTGCATTTTTATTACTGCATCTGCAACAGAGGTTTCATTGCATAAATAGGTGTTGTCATCTGCAAACATGGTTAGGTTACCTCCACACTCCCTCATACCAGGAAGATCATTTATAAATAACAGGAACATTAATGGGCCCAAAATGGAACCCTGAGGAACGCCAATTTTTACATTAACCTCTTTAGAGCGAATGCCATTTATTTCTACAACCTGTCTCCTTTGATAAAGATACGAAGTCAACCAGTCGTAAACTTTACCCCTCAGGCCATATTTTTGAAGTTTTTCTTTAAGTAAATCATGGTTGACAAGATCAAACGCCTTGCTTAAGTCCATAAATAAAGCTAAACATTTTTTATTATTATCTAACGAAAAATATAACTCATTAATGAATCGTAATATCGCGGATTGCGTATTTCTTTTTTTCCGAAAACCGTGCTGTGCATCATGCAATAAGTTATTTGCTGTTAAAAAATTTGAGATTTGATCGAAAACTACCCTTTCCAATACTTTTGAGATTGTACTCAGCAACGAAATGGGACGATAATTCTCAATATTATCTTTATCATCTTTTTTATGCAATGGAATGATTAGTGCAGTTTTAAATATTTCAGGAAACATACCTTTTTCTATTGACATGTTAATAAGAAAAGTTAAGGGATATGTAATGTAGTTTACAGCGACTTTTAAAACGTTAGAAGAAATTAAATCGATTCCCGTAGAATTTGAACATTTCAGCTTCAGAATAGCATTATATATAGTGTTTTCAGAGACAGGACTCAAAAACATTGTATTATTTAATTGATTTATAGAATAACAGGCATTACTATGTATACCACCTGATTCAATACCCACCCTGTATGGAATTTCAGCAAAGTAATCAACGAACGAATTTGCTATCATTACCTGATTTGTTTCCCTACAATTATTTAAAATAAGGTATGGTATTTTCGTGGTACTTTTGGTCTTGTTTATAGTTTTATTTATTATTTTCCAGACAGTTTTGCTTTTATTATTAGAACCCTGGTATAATCTATCATTATAAAGTTTTTTTGCTGCTACAATAACTTTTTCATAGATTTTTTTATATTTTTTATAATGATGAATAGTCTGTACACTTTTTATTGTGCCATCTCACGGTGCAATTCTTTTAAATGTTGAGCGGAAATTCTAATGCCTCGAGTTAACCACATTTTATCTTTGCACCTGCTTTCCTTGATTTTAGTGACTGGGAAAGATATCTCTGCACAATATTTTATTATATTTGTAAAATATTCAAAACCTTTATTAACATCATCAGTTTGATAAATCTCTAACCAAGATTCTCTACTTATATGGTAAATAAATGTGTTATAATTAGCTTCGCTATAAATTCTGGAATAAATATCTTTTTTAGTATCAACTTCAAAGTCATTATTTAATTTCAATATTTGCGCAGAATGATCCGAAATACAATTAAATACTACGTTAGTGGAAAATTTTAAAGAATTATGGATAAAATTGGTATATAAATGATCCACTGCACTAGATGAAGTAGGGGTACATCTTGTAGGACCTTCAATAGAATTAGTAAAGCCATAAGAATGAATAATATCCTATAATTCATTTTTATTTAAAGAAAATGTTAGGTAATCAATATTTATATCACCGGAGATAATTATATATTCATTTTTTATTTTATTTGTATGGTCCCTTAAAAAAGCTGATAGTTCTGATAGAAACAAATTTACATCGCCGTTTGGAGATCTATAAATACAAAATATATTTAAACACATGTTACTCTTCAACATCAGTTTAACACCACAAATTTCAAATGTTTTTTCTATTGATAAGTGTTGTATGCCTTTTATTTCATTTATGTATGTATCTAAATCTTGTCTACAGAATATCGCTACACCCCCATTTTGATATACTTTCCTAGAAAAAATACTAACTAAATTGTATCCTTCAATTTTGATCAAGTGACTTTGATTTTCCGTTAGCCAGTGCTCTGAGACACAAAAAACATCAATCTTATTACTGTCTAAGAAAGCTTCTACAACCTCTATCTTATTACGAATGCACTGCATGTTTTGATGACAAATATTTAAATTTTTGTCACAAAATTCATCATTTAACTGCTATTTGGTTTCACTTCTGATTTTTTGTTTACCAATGTTAATTTTTTTCTGTAAAACTACA
Source organism: Pogonocherus hispidulus (assembly GCA_963924545.1). NCBI lineage: Eukaryota > Metazoa > Arthropoda > Insecta > Coleoptera > Cerambycidae > Pogonocherus > Pogonocherus hispidulus. Next base: position 26,550,088 of record OZ004695.1, read on the forward strand.
CAGTTCTTAACATCAAAAGGAGAATGATTAACATCCAGATCTAAATTAAGTTTCTGAATTGCTTCTGTACAGTTTACGCATTTAAAAACCTGGCTTTGGCAATTGACTTTCTTATGACCGCTACTCCCACATTTGATACATACTTCATTTTCACAGTTTTCTGCCTTGTGATTAAATCCTCCACACTTAAAACATCTGTAAATCCTAATATAATCGAAGACTCTGCAGGTGGGTGTCCATCCTATACAAAGTGAACCTTCTTCTAAAATTTTGACATGCGTTGTAGGGTCACATTCCAAAATAGCCATAAAACGGTTTATCATTTTTCTAATTACGACCACTTTTATATCCCTGTTCTGTCTTAAAAAAGCATTTTGTTTTTTTATACATTCTATTAGCTCGCCACCATCCATTTCTTCTTCTATGTCTACTACTTTTATACATGGATTTTTCTGCTGTGGTATGTTCACCTGATATTGTCTGCCTAAACTTTTTTCTGCTTCCTTTCTTACTTTCTCAGTTTCTTCTTTGGTTTTACATTTAATTAGTATACCACCATCCTTAATACTTTTCATTTGAGTGATTCCAACTTCCATTGCGGTAGGATTTAATTTTTTTGTGATTATTTAATTTGTTTTGCTACAGTCTTGTTTATTTTTGGGCTTGATTACAACTGCTTCCCCAGACACAACACTAGAGTATTTAATACTATTTTTAAGCTTATCTGATTTAATGGATGAATCACTAGATTTTTCTTTAAGCTCACGTATCTCATTCAATATCGATTCCTTAAACTCTTTAAACTCTTTTGAGAAGTCTATCATAAAATTCCAATACACCACACAACTCTCGCACAGCCATTTGAAATTAGGAAGATTTTTCGCTACAATAAATTCTTTATTACTGATATCCACACATTTCAAATGAAAATTTTGTTTACATATTCCTTCGCATTTAATACTATTTTCAGCTTTTGTTCTTTCTTTGCACTTTATGCAGTCGTCTTCCATAGCTTGCAATAATCCAATTTATAATTTATATTGTGATGTATGACCACCTTTAACTTTGGAATGTTGAGAAGGCGTCGTGCTGATAATAGTCACTGTTTTTTTACTTCAAATTAGGAGAAGTTACTACTTTTCGTTTAGGTGTTTGTAAGGTCAAAATGATTTCATACCTGTTTACAATCAGTATAAAGTAAATCAATTATAGTTATAAATTATATTGTTTCAAAATTACAATTTTTAAGACACAATTTTCTGTAGGTTCAAAGGATTTTTATAGAACGTAGCAACACACGACTATCACGGTTCACTCGAATATCTTGATATCTTGATCTCTTGATCTTGATCGTTTACTAATTTTATAGCCCCTGACAAAATGACCAAATCCTAATAAAATAAGTACTATTTCAAAATAGTTGGTCTTTCGTAACCATCATTTTCATAAATATTTAGTTTAATATAAATATTTGAATCCGTATGTCAAACATGATTTAAAAAAAATATAAATATAGATGAGGTTAAGTAAGTTAAGTCAAAATCTGAGGTATGTAATAAATTATACCCATCACCAAAATGTAAAATATAATTTTTATATCTAGTTTCAGTCATTGAAAAAAGTAACAACCTGTTACTGAAATGCCTAACTTATGTTACTGCAAGGAATTTAAAATAAAAACTGCAAAAAAATACAAATTCCTTAAATATAAAGATAGAAAAAAGAAACACAAAAACTACATACGTAAAACCTCATTGGCCGTCCAAAATTATAAGTAGTTGTTTTATTTTACCTATACAGGGCGCCCTATTTCTTGACCCGTTGCATGGGTAACTTTTTTATTAGTAGAGATACAAAAACGCTTAAATGAGCAAATTAGTGCAGTTTCGTATTAGTAATTCTACGGTAAGGCGAAAAATTATATACGGGGGAAGGTTGAAAAGTTATTGACAAAAAACGAAAAATCCAACTTTTCTATTATCCCTCGTAGCTCGTTCATTTGAATAGTTAGAGAAAAATGCTTCACATGTTTTTTGCAGTATTTTTCATGTAAAATGACATGCACTTGCTACTTTTTATATATCTCTTAAAATGGTTGAGAATCACAGTAAAATATATTTTTTTTAAATGTAATGGATAAGTGGCTGTGACATTAACCGAAAGTCCCCTTTTTTCTCTTTCAGATGATATAACATAGTCCATATTTTATCCTTACAAAAGTAATAATAATCGTTGTTTTTAAAGAAAGTTTATTGTCACATCAAGAATGCTATGGAAATAAAACAAAAAATAAGATTCCTGATATTTTTAAAAACGTCTAGTTGGCATTTAATTATTGACAGATCATTAGTGACATTTTTAGTTTTTGTTAAGTAGTTTATTGTTTATTATTAATACTGCATACAAAATAATAGTGTTGCAAATATGTACACCAACGAAGAGAAAAATGATATGCTATTTTGTTATTATAACCAAAATCTAGATGCACAAGCTGCAGCGAATCTTTATTTTGAAACTTATTGGTATTAATGTATTAATAATGGTATTTTTAACCGCCATAATAACATAATGTGGTGCCGAGAAAATCCACATCTTGTTTCTGAAAGAAGAAATCAATGTCAATTTGGGATAAATGTGTGGTGTGGAATTTTTTGTGGCAAAATTATTGGCCCATATTTTTACGAAGATAATTTGAATACGAATAATTACCTTCATTTTCTAAGGAATACTCTAACAGAGGAATATTTAAATGAATTACCACTTCATATTTTTAGAAATCTTAAATACTTCCAACACGATGGAGCACCTGCGCATAATTCCCGCGAGGTAAAACAATATTTACATGAACAGTTTGATAATGTTATAGGAAATAGAATGGATATCGACTGGCCAGCGCGAACACCTGATTTGACCCCCTTAGATTTCTTTCTCTGGGGGTTATTGAAAGATAAAGTTTATGTGACAGCTCCTCTAGATATAGAGGATCTAAAAGTCAATATTCAAGATGCAATTAGAAGCAAACATGGACATACAATAAATAATGTTTTAAGAAGTATCCAGAAACGTTGCTTACTATGTATCCAACAGGATGGTGGTCATTTCGAACATTTACTTCAATATAATTAATTAATTAATAATTTCTGTTCTCAAAACATTATTTTGTTCCATAATCCATAGCATTCTTGATGTGACAATAAACTTTCTTTAAAAACAACGATTATTATTACTTTTGTAAGGATAAAATATGGACTATGTTATATCATCTGAAAGAGAAAAAAGGGGACTTTCGGTTAATGTTACAGCCACCTATCCATTACATTTAAAAAAAATATATTTTACTGTGATTCTCAACCATTTTAAGAGATATATAAAAAGTAGCAAGTGCATGTCATTTTACGTGAAAAATACTGCAAAAAACATGTGAAGCATTTTTCTCTAACTCTTCAAATGAACGAGCTACGAGGGATAATAGAAAAGTTGGATTTTTCGTTTTTTGTCAATAACTTTTCAACCTTCCCCCGTATATAATTTTTCGCCTTACCGTAGAATTACTAATACGAAACTGCACTAATTTGCTCATTTAAGCGTTTTTGTATCTCTACTAATAAAAAAGTTACCCATGCAACGGGTCAAGAAATAGGGCGCCCTGTATAAACATTTTTAATGTCAAAAGAAAAAAAACTGATTTTATACCATTTACTGACAAGACACTTTGACTCTGTACAAAACATCCAGATGGCGCTTACCAATATAGTGCGTAACGGTGGATACCGATTCCCAAATAAAAATGCATTCAATGTGGATACAAAGATACGAGATATTAGCACATAATAGTTAAATAAAGATAAACTAGAAATGGGAGAAAATCGCTGTCGCGATTTTCGTTCCCATTTCTAGCCCTACCGGGGGTCCAGGCCTGCGGCCTGGGGTCACCCTTCGGGTGACAAATGCATCTAAAATAATATTATTTTTAAGAAAATACATATTAAAGAAATTGTGTATCTGGAATTATACAAAATTATCGTAATTATTTAGTATCGTAATTATACTAAACGATTGTTCATAATATTTTAATGAATTGTAAGGGTACTCTCTATTCTTGATGGTAAAACATAATTTTTTAAGTACTGAAAGTAGAATTTATTTTTAAGTAAACATTAATATCAATTTTATCAATGGAACCAAAAATATTTTTGGAATATAGCTAATATTGCTAATATTTTGTAAGCTAAAGTGACTAATTTAACAGACTGCCTTAATGAACGAATTAATTCCAAACTTTACATGCAGAAAGAATAAAAGCTACGGATAATGAAACAGAATAACTAAATACTAATACTAATAAATAATTGAAATTAAAAAGTAAAAAAAAGTTTGCCTCCAGCGTGACTCGAACTCGCGATATCAGCATTATGAAGTTTAGAATCCTACGACTTTCCCGTTGCGCTATCACGCCTGCTGTCAAATGTTTACCTTGAGACATTTAAGTATGTAAACTGTACGTGTCAACCTGAAAAAATAATTTTTACCGATTTTCTAATTGGAAAAGCATTTTGCTTTAGTATTTTGGTAATCATAAGTGTTTGGCAGTCAGTACTATTGATTCCGTTAGCAATATTTCTCGTAGGAAAATAACCTATCTGAAGTTTAATTAATTTGGCAGTTTTCGTGGGAGGTGCTTGTCTCGTTAGTGCAATCTTACATCGGTAGATAAAATGAGAAAGAAGTTGAGACGGACGCGACTCGAGATTTTCGAAGACGAAATAGACGTAGAAGGAGTCGACGTACGGTCTCGAAAAAAAATCTCAAAGGATTAGAGAAAGGACGGAACTTTCGCGTGTAGCCGTTCTCGAAGCCGTAAAATTAGAAAAAGGGTCTAGGGAGTCCCGCGAAAAGTCGGAATTTCGGCGGACGTGACGGGACCAGTTGGCGCGAGGACAAACGCCGGTGCTAGCCGTATCTCTCTCGCCGAACGGCGATCGACCAAAATTTTGCAGAGGTTTTTTGAAAAGGCGATTAAATTGGGAAAACGCGTAGGAAACGGGACGAAAATACCCCTACGCATTGGATTCTCCAATGGGTATCCTCCGCGATCCCCCCTCGGACGAGATAGCTTTGAAACTTTGTGGATTCGGCGACGGAATTTAGAGCGAGACAGAATCGACGCGTTTTGTTATATATGGATGAGGTAAAACTGTAAAAATTGTTCTAATTAGTTATTTAGTTGGGGGACGCAGCTGAGAGCCACACCTACACACATCTCTGTGGCCATACCCTGTTCCACCCATGCACCGTTCTTTTTCTCTGTGTAATACACACCTTATTTACTATCAACCCGTGCTCGTCTTCAAATTGAATATATTTTTATTTGGGTATCCGTATAAGATACATCCTTCTACAATAAAAAAAATACTCCTTGTGTCCTTGGTGAACTGAACTTTGAAAGTCTTCTTTGAGAGTCTTCTCATGAATACTTACATGGATGTAATGTTGAAAGGGGTTGGAACCTTTGTTGTGAAGACAACACTGACGTAGCTTTCCACAGAACACAAAAACACTATACTGTACCAGACGTGTTTTTCGTCAACCAAGTTGGCATGGTGGCATCTGGAGATGATTAAAACAGTTGAAAACTGAGAAAATAGTTTTAGTCATCTCCAGATTATGCCAACTTGGTTGGCGAAACAGGCGTCGAGTGCAGTATAGTGTTTTGTTGTTCCAAAACACTATACACAACACATGTTGTGTTAGAAAACTACGTCAGTGATGGATGTAATGAATGCGATTCAATGATTCTAGAAGTTAATGCAACTATTAACAATTCAGAATTTGATCATCCTTATTGAATAATAAAAAACAACGATTTTTTAAGTAAAACTTATTTATGTGTTTTCTTAATTCTTTATTAGGCCTATATTTTGATAGTATAGAAATAACTATAAGAAGCATAACTAAATACCCAGTACAATGAGGAAGATATGTGCTACAAACAAATGTAAATAGTTACACACGTCCAATACAGTGCATGTCCTTTGTTGAATATTTTATCGGTAATTACCAAATTGGAAAATAAAATATTAATAAAGCAGAGTACTAAGAGAATCAGCAATGGGTAGATTTTTGTAATAGTATTGCACGCACAAAAGAAAACAACCTTTGACAGATAATTTTGACTAAAGAGTTGATTTTTGAACAATCTTAATATTCTCGTAAATGTAGCAGAATACTTAGTAGGGGAAAATTATCAAGGCAGTTATTATAGGCAGCTATTATAGAAAATAGATACAAAGTGCATAAATGGTCTATATTCGTAAGTAATAATTTGTTATGAACTGTTTAACTAACGTCAGAATCAAACGTCATCTTGATAATCAATTTACTTTGTGGCTTGTTAACTTAAGTTTGTGTACTTTATGTAAAACGACCGGCAAACCACGTTAGGGCAGTGACATTAATTATAAGTTATCAGCTCTTCAGCAGTTTGCAAGTTATTTAACTGACCGGACTAAACTAAACGGAAATTGAATAGCGCTTCCTGTAGCGATTCCTTTATCGAAATTTATGCGACTTGGTCGAAGAAAACTCTCTACCCCGTAATACTGAACTTATTGATAGTGCTATATTTCGTAGTATTTCAAAGTTATATAATATAGAGAATAATATGGGGTTTGCGGAAAGATATTAGTAAAAAGATTAATGCGAATGGTGGTAGCTCTACATACATGTTTAGATATTTTTTTAGCTCATGTTTCACAGATTTTGCTTATGCTCAGTGTAGCCCTGCTTAAAGAAGAATCTAGAATAAATACAAATGAAGGCAGTACATACTATACTACAAGTCGAGTAGTATTAAGGTTCTCTATTTCGTAGTTCCATATTCAATTACATGAGACATATTATGACTCTTCTTCAGAATGAAATAATATCTAATAAAGAATCAGATGGGATTTGTAGACTGACAGTCCTTAAGATCATTTCCTTTAGGTACGCTATATTGAAGAGGACCAAAATTCTAAAACATTGAAGTGTGTAATTACGTCGTTATTTCGTTTAGGAACAATAGTTTCCGTGTATGTCTAATATCCATTCAATGATTAAATATATTACCTAGCAAATTCCACACTGATAATTATCAATCCTACTATTTTAAAGAAGACCAGTACACGGGAGTTCCTCGTACTGATTAGTTAACATTCCAAATCTATATCATCTTAGATAGCCATGCTGGAGAGTAGTAGTGTAACTGTAGTAGTAGTAGTAGTAGTAGCTGCGTCATGATTTGCTTTGGGGACCAGGAAATGAATCTTTTACCGTTATAACTGTTATTATTTGAAGCATATAAAGGCTTTTAAAACATAGGTAGTAATTGTAAAAACTTTGTAACATTTATAACCGTAGTTTACACCAAAATGTTTAAGTGTCCTGGTATAGGAAATACTCCTAAATAATTTAACTGAAATGTTTCCAATATGTCAATTCAATTCTAGAAAATCTGGAAATCAGGTCATATACCTGGTTATTAATAATGAATTAGAGAAAACAAACAAATGAGGCTTGTACTAGATAGAACATTTTAAATTGAATTGTATTTTAAACCGCATTTTACATTTAAACGAATTATTGGAACTAGATTTGCAATAACTAAATCAACATTCGTTAACAATCTTGTTTACTTGTGATTTATTAATTATTATTTATTCATTTCATTAATTCATTTTAATTACAAATGAAATCATAAAGACTTAAAATTAACTTTTCATCGAGAGCAACATGTTTTAAAGAAAAGAATATAACAGGCAAGCACAACATCTTTTCTTGGCGGGGATTTTGAATTAGTAAACGTAATAATTTACAGCTTCCAACAAAGATCTAGTGTCATTTTTTAAATTTACTAATAACACTTAATTAATATTACTTTATATTAAACGTAACAGCGTTTATTTAATATCAAATTTAGTTAAACATAGACCCCGTTAATATTTCGAAGAACGTTAATTCAAGAACAAAAACATATTTCAGCTATATTCTTATTTTCGAAGTAGTCAATTTCAATATCATTTCAAATTAAAAGTACCGTAGATGATAAATAAATTATAGTTGAGCTATCATTGACTTAAATTAGAATTTTCTGACGCTATGAATAACATACATTTGGCATGACAGATAGCCAACCAAGAAGTTTATTTCTTTATAATGTCAATTTATAAAAAAGTTTATTGGTTTCATAAAATTACTGTGCTAGATAAAATGCGGGAAATTTTTGCTTTGTAATTCAACGCTCGGTGAGGTATATAGCCAGGAAAATAGTTGTTTTGTCTTTATTTGTTTTAGTCCTTATTTAAATAAGGCCTTTACAGATGATGGACATAAAGTAGATTCGTACTATTCGTATAGTTATGAATTAGAATAATTAAGAGCATATAATACCTAATAATATATCTACCCTTATTGTAATCACAAGGATTAGTCCGAAAGTCTGAGACTTGAGTGGGAGGACATATTATTATTCTGTAGGCAGGGGCGCCTTAGGAATGACTTATACGTTAGTAACCCATTCCATTTAGTTGTGGAATCAGGGAAAATGGATAACATCACTAGTTAGGGGGGCAGTCAAACATCAACCGATGTTAATCTCTTAACATTAACATCATGTTGACACTCTTACCGTCCTAGACACGCACGGTAAGATGGTTGAAACAAATTCATTTCAACATTAAGGGTTTGTTTTTTGGAAAAACGCTCGAACACGTCGATTTTTATTTTTGGCTGTGGTTTTTCTAATGGTAAATTCATGTACACAAGGTGGACCAAAAATAAGTTACGACCATCAACTTGATTTTTTCAAAAGGAAACACCTATTTTTTATTTCATTTTTGAATTCTGCATGGAATTCTAAGTATGTTTCAAGTACCATGTCATATACCCAAACTCAACAGTTATCGAGACATTTACGATTGAACATTTCAATAACTGAGACAGTTTCAAAATTTCCGTGGTCTGAAAGGGACCGATTTATTACAAAACAGAAAAAGAAATCAACTTAAATATTCAAACTGTTGATCATTAACTTCGTGACAATAGACAAGTCGAACTTCAAATTCTCAAATTAAAAAAAAATTAAAAACAAGTCGATAATAGTCAATGGTCAATAGTGATAACTCGATAACTGTTGAATTTGGGTATAGGACATGGTACATGAAACAGATTTAGGAAAACGATACAGAATTCAAAATTGAAATACAAAATAGGTGCTTCCATTTGAAAAAATGATGGTCATAACGTATTTTTGGGCCACTCAGTGTACATGAATTTACCATCAGAAAGGCCGCGCAAAAATAAAAATCGACATATCCAATATTACCCAAATATGCAGTCCGCTGATTTTCTATACTGTACATAAACTGGACGAAATTAACATTAAAGCAAACTCACTATTTACCTTACTTAATAAATAATAAAGAGTAAACTACATACTAAAGATCACATTTCCGCTCCAATTTTCATAAAATGAAAGGATGCATTATATTATTCTGGTATTCCTAACAATTAGCAGTAGTCGTTTGAACATTCATACCGGAAATGTAAGTATAAATTAATAAACGAAGTAAATAAATCAGTGCTGTTAAAAGAAACTCTCAGATGTTGGTTTCTTAAAAATATTTTTCCTAATTAATGTTCTAGCAATTACTTATGCCCTAGTTCAAAAGAAATATCTTGGTCGTAAAAATGTGTTCTGAAATAATAGCAAAATGTCACACTTGCAGGGTCATTAAAATTTTAACCAAAAAACAGGTACAACAGAACTGATAAAAACCTGGTGGTGAATGTACCTGATGTACCTGCCGGTTCATTTAATAATGAAATGATAATAAAAAACAAATTTGTTTAATATTGTTATGATAAAAATATGCATGTAAAAAGTTGTACACAACTAGTGTCACAGAATACAAAACTAAGGTGGTATAACTGATGTGATACGTTAATTAAGTTGCTAAGAACTTCACTAAAGATATTCTTTTAATGTATTCAGGCCAAGTATTGGTATAGAAATATGTATTGTACGTCTTGCTATGGTACGGATATAGAATACAAACATACTGACAATAACACAATTAACACAGAATAGAAACGCACACATATTTATGTAAGGAAAAAGGAAAAAATATCTAGACATCTAAAAGAAGGGGGAAGGAGAATGATAACATACAACAGTTATACTAACAGATAAATTCGTTAAAAACTTACTTCCAAAACAAAGAAAATTCATTATATAGGACAATAGTATAAATAAACTTGTAAACTGACTATTTTTGTAAACTGACAATGCTAGAATAGTTACCCCAACAATTTATTATATAGTTTAACATTGGAGATACTTGTTCAAAATAAATATTTGATAGTATAAAATCAAGTTAGAAATCTCAAATTATATTTTGGTGTTAAGCACCTACATTCTCCTTAACTGGCCATATAATTAAATCTGAGACAAACCCTCCTATTAGTCCTAAATTAATAAAGTTTCTGAACCATAACTGTATCAACTATGAATCTGAGTTATAAAATATTTCAACTCATTAAGCAGACAACCGAACGTACTATATAATCTGGACAGGGTCATGAATTTGGTGTACCCAGGAGACAACAGCTACGATGCTGCCGGCTGTTTGCCTGCCATCGTCTGATATTATCAAAGAGGCTGTGGCTCTGACTGAGGTTGAGGACAGCAAGCGGTAGTATTCGCTACCACGTCAGTGATATACTCGACGTGATTTGCATCCTAACTAGGGGCCAATAGCTATGAAACTGCGTTTATGTTGAGCCCTCTACATAGTCAATTAGACTCTATTATGTTCAACAGATTATCATATTTATTGAAGATACTGTTGCTGTTCCGCTAATTGAATTAATCTCTTTTCAGCTCACATGCACCGCTTGCTGAAGTATTATACCTACTATATACTACATATAGAGGGTGGCCCATTTACGATTATATGTATGTTAGTAGTGGTAAAATACACATAGTAGTGTCCTCTTTTGGTCTTTGCTACTATCATGATAGGGTAATGCAATGCGAGTCCTTATGGGTACTCTAGTACTCGAGCGAGTACTGGGTTATTGTCCGTGAAGTAGTTGTTTTCGGCATCTACTTCAAATAAATAAGTAGAATTGTCTTCCTCAAAGACAATAGAGGTCACTACTATAATAACACTACGTAGTTTTCCACATAACACCAAGGCACTATCCTGCACTCGACATGCGTTTGGCCAACCAAGTAGGCATCATCTAGAGATGATGAAAACTAAACCTATGCTAACGCTGTGTCCTATTAATACCTAAACTATTGCTACGGTTATTGAACCGTTGCGACAGCTCAGTCAAGCGTCGTGACCGATAAGTGAACCGTGATTTACTAACCAATAAATCGGGCTGTATGGGATTGGCCCTCTGTCACTATTCATACTATTTTTACACTTCTGCAATTTCCAAATTCTCAAATACATCCAGCTGTCTAGAATTTGTTGCATTCCTAATTAGTCTTAAATTGCCACTATTTATTGTATTGTTGTCCTCAAATGCATGTTGGTCGACTCTAGACTTATCTGTTCTACCTTCTGTCTAGTTTGATTTGACTTTCTAGTTTGTTCAACATACTTTTGATTGCAGCCTTTACAGCTAATTTCATAAAGCACTTACTTTTCCTTAGTCTGTGTTTTGTCTTTTGAATTGCCTAAAAGTTGTAGTTTACTTTCCGATGAATAAACCACTGACATACATATATCTTTAAAAACCTTGCCAAAACCATGGGTTATACGAGGATCGTATTGAATAGATATGAATTTTGGATTTTCTCTTTCATTTTGAAAAGTCGAGAAATTTCGAAGTTTCTTTATAAATTTACGTTTCCTAATTATTTTATCAATTAAACTTAAAGAATATCCATTACTCGCAGCGGTATCCCTAATCAATGCCTTTTCTTTTTCAAATATCTCCTTATTTAGGTGGAAGCTTAAAAGGCGATGAATTAGAAAATTTAAACTCGGCAACTAAACTTAAATCTTTGCTGTATATGTGAAATTCTAACTTATTTCACTATTACAAATTATTAATACATCTAATGGTAGTAGTAGGATGGTAGTTGTTCAGAGTTTTCAATTTCATATGTAAATTTAACTGACGCGAAGCGACTGTTCAATTTAGGAACAACGTTGTCAATATTAGTGAAGTTTGTATCAAGCGCTACAAAGATATAATCCACATATCTAAACCAAACCCTGGGGAAATACTCCAATTCTTCTTTTACCTTCGTTTCGAATCTGTTCATGAAGAAATTGGCAATGAATGGTGACAAAGAGTTACCCATTGCTGTATCCTCATGTTGCTCGAAGAAATTACCATTGCATCGAAAGCTATTTTGTTTCATGCAAAGTTTAGTGAGTTGTTTTACTACATATTGACTGAGATTGTTTAATTCGAGTAGATTTTTAAGGTAGTCCAAGTTCTATGGTATGGGAACACTTTAGAGTTGAGGCAAATCCTTTAGGGTAATCAGGAAGGTATTGAACAGAATTCTCAACAGTTGCAACAATCTTATCTAAAATGCCTTCAGAGGTGGTAATGCAAAAATGTAATCCCTTCTTAAGGAGACCAATTTCTTCTTTATCAAACGACTGTGAGGAATGATTTTTTACAATGGTGAGAATTTTTTCAGGAACATCTTTATTTGACGTGCTACTGATAAATATTTTCAACAGTTACAATTTCTTATTTTGTGACATTTTCTTAATAAATTGAGTTTTAATTGATAAAACCATGCTCCTCTCAAAGTCACACCATTGTTCATATTCTAAATTATTTAACTTATAGGTAAGTTTTTCGTAAAGTCCATGTAGACAATACGGGGTTTCTTAGAATATTTGAGAAATAAATAAAATTCAGGCATTGTTATTTGAACAAATGTCAAATTGTGATCAAGGTGGGTGCATTATGGAAAAAAAAATTTAAAATAATACTTAACTCAAAATAAATTTGAAATAAGAAAGGTGATTGCTAGACGGAAAGTTGCATTTCATATGGTGATTGTGTCAAATTCTTGTTTTACTCATTACGTGTTACCAAAAATTCCCAGCTTTATTTTTATACTAACAGATTCATTCTGTAGACTACGCAGTTTATTTATAACAAAAGCTGTAGATCAACTCTACTCAAATATCATTATTTAGTTTACAGTAGTAATAAAGCAAACTGACATTAAAATGATACAAAATTTTGCACAGCACGAAGGATAACAACATAAACTGATACGTTCCATTTATTTAGTTTAGACAACCTGTATTTTATGTTTCATCCTGCACTATACAGCTTTAAATATTCTTACACAACTTTACCAAAAAACAGCTCTAACAGCTTTTAAGTCATGTAAAATAATATCACCTGACACTTCTATTTTTGCATAATTTGTGAGTAGGTAAGTTAAATAAAACTTTTACGTTTATTTATGGCGATTTTCTAGTTTTGCACACTGTCATATAAATTCACAAAAGAATTTCAGTGACATTTCCATTTTATTTTCCTAGAATAATACATATAATGAAAAGAGTGATCAAAAGACACTGGCTTGATATTTCAGTCATAAAAAGTTAAACTACAACAATCCAGTTTTGTAATAATGGCGTACGTAAATAAAACCATAAAATGCTTTATGAATGTTTTACACGAATCTACTCCTGATTATATTTTCCCCAGATTGCTGTTATACGAGTATATTATGCTTTAGACGGTGATTTTTCCTGATAATACCTTATTACTTATACTTTAAAACTATATATTTTGTTGTCACAGTTAGTAAACGGCATATGAAAACTGTTATTTTTGTCTAATAGTGCCTGTATTATAGAACTTGTAAAGGATATTTTGCTGAACCCAATACTGAAATTATAATATCATTTTATATATGGAAAAACTTGATATTTCAAGTCTTGCGAATAAAGAATTATGCTCGTCAATTGCGTTACATTCCGTATCATAGCATACTCCAATATTTCAGATTATTTAAATTACTTGAATACGTAATGCATCAATTAATGTTATTTGAATTTCTAATAACTAGTCCGCTTTACAGGTATGCACGCTACAAGAAATTGATTTGTTTTCTCTACAATTATTTTAACAGTGTCAAACATTTTAGTATTTCCATGCCGTTCTTTGGATTGCACCTGACCTACTTCTAAGAAATGCGTTCAGTCCTTAATTATAAAAATGTAGATGGTGTGCGACATAAAATATTTTTTGTTATTTATGCGAAGAACAATAATGAATTATTTTTTTTATTTGAATATGAAGTGGTGTGTAGTGGTAAACTTAATTACATTATCAATTTAGTAAAAATGTATAATTCATCGACAGTTAGGTATTACAGTTATGTATTGCACTGTGCAGGTTTGGAAGATGTAAAGCTTTTTATTTGATTGTTGAGGACGTTACAACTATATATACAGAGTGTAACTAATATGCTTGACGATATTTTAAATATATATTTAAATTGCAAAAGAATAGCTGAAACGACTTTATATTAAAACTTGGTATGCAGCTTTCACATTTTAGTTTTCTACAAATATGTGTGCAATATATATGTGTATCATATATATTGTCACGATAGTAAAAAGGAAATAAAAAATTAGTAGCATATCAATATTTCAATACCTCAAAATTTGTAATTTTATTCGTAATAATATTTCACCCTGTATATCAAATATAAAAATAAAATATATTCCTAAATTGCTGATTTGCTGTGTTTGCAATAATTGTCGACCAAATTTAAAAGTCCCATGCCAATGAACTGGTAAAACTGCCAGGGAAAATTGCGTAACAATTGGTTCCTAACCAAACAGGATCATAGACCGGGCAGGGCAGTTTTGTGCTGGCTTCCTAACAGTGATCATCTCCCTAAGTGCCTCCAAAGTCTGGAATCATATAAGTAGTACTTATATAGTGACTGTATCACTACTTCTTTTTACCTTCACTACTTTGTCTATGACATAGATACATAGTTTTTATAATAAAAGCGAGTGCTTTACTTCTAAGTTACCCCCTTGTACGCCTAAGGCGTAACAATATCTTATAAGTAGGGGCGTTCTTACGGGAATAATAGTGGTTTTCGTCTCCCATAATTGTTCGGATTCAAGCTATACCAAATTTGAGATAATTATGATAAAGCGCTCAAAACTATACAAAAAATATATTGTTGCATGCTGTTAGAACGTACCTACCGTTTAGTTTTAATCATCTTCAGATGATGCCAACTTGATTGACGAAACGCGCGTCGAGTGCAGTATAGTGTTTTGGTGTTATGTGGAAAACTACGTCAGTGTTATCTTCACTCGTGGATAGAGAAGAAAATGATATGGCATAAAAATATTATCTACTAGTATTATTATAATATTATTGTAAATCTGTATCATCCTCAGTTCCACCGAGGATGTGCGAATGTAAACCATCACAAAACTATGTCATGTATGAGTTAAATTTATTAATATTTAACTCATTTACTCCTAAATTAAAATTCTCAAAGCACATTTTCTGCACCTAAACTTTACATACATGTGAAGCTAAATAAAAATTATAGAAATTTACATTAAACTTCTGTCATGTTTCTATGCATTCCTCTAAACCTTCGTCAGTTTAAGCGATCTTGCATTTCCTCAATTTAAATGTAATTTTCTTTGAAACATATCAGCCTGGATGGGCAGGTAAGTAAAGACTAGTGTTCGTGATAAATAAAATGTTCCTTTCTCATGTCGAGACTTCTTGTTAGGTTCCACAACTCCATCAGGCTTCAACAGTTGCGTGTTAGGTAGCAGAAGAGCTTTCCACAGTCTACTTGATGTAATTCCAATTAATACTTGACTGTTTAATTTCACTGTTAACCAGGGTGCTTTCCTAGAAATATGAGAACGAATTAAATCATTTTGCTTATTACCCTCGACATTCTAACTATAAATCGTAGATTTATTTCGTGATGAAATCTGGCGTATTTTCTATCTGTCTTTAAATTATCTTTGATATAAAGCAAATAATATACAATTTTCAAGTGCATGCATTGTATGATTTTAATATAAGAGCGAAATTAAACATAATACGTAGATAAAAATAATACATTGACAATATAAGAATTGATATACGTAATTGTTCAAAAGATATATGCCAGTGTAGGCAACAAGGTGTGTATTACTATTCTTTTATTTTAGTCTCCTGTGGTATTTTTTTAGTAATATAATAGTCTAATTGTAATACTCTAAGTGGAACACAAAATGATAACGGGACGGCCATAATCTAGTACACGATTTAAGCGGCGGCCATGTACAAAGCAATGAAAAATAAAGCAAAAAAAATGATTGGAACATTTATTTGGATTTAAACCTAGATGATGTCAGTCAAATGGCCGCCTGTAACTACGATGCACAGCTGAGCTCTTTTTACGGCATGTTCCATAACTTGAGTCAAGACATTTCACGTTAAATCCCCTATTTCTTGGCGGATGATGTGTTTCAGCTTCTGTACCATCTGAGGGTTATTGGCGTAGGTATATTTTTCATTTGAGATAACCCCAAGAAAATCAGGAGCTGAAGGATCTGGTGATCTCGAAGACCATCGTTCAATCACCAAATCGAGAAATTAATCGCGCAGGGAACATGTTGCACAAAATAATTAGATTAGCTTAGATTTTAAGCATCTCCAGATGATGCCAACTTGGGCATCCAGTTGTATACACCTTGGACACTAGGGTGTATACTGATTTATAATCTACACTTGCCAATTATTGATCAATAGCTAGGCTAGAAAGAGACTAACTGTTAAGATACAGGCATGATATTTACCGTTCCGTGCTTAATACTTATTAATTACTTAATTACTTCCGATACTTACCTACTTGTGCGTTAATTGCATATAAATTTTTAATAAAAATGTAACAGTAACAAACTGCATAGTAATGGTGATTATTTCCACACACATTATATACCTACTTATAATTTCCGTTTTCTTCCTGAAATGAAAACTTAAGGTCGCAAAGATAAATAGGTGGTTTATGAAATGACGGGCTACACTATGTGTCCAATATTTGTCGATAATATAAAAATTATTATAATGTATAACGAGATTTTAAAGTATTTAAAGTTAAATTAATTTATAAAGGAATTGTTACATAATCTGGCGGACTTTAGGTGATGAAATTGGAAAGCAAGTGGAAAAACTATAGCTTTGCATCTAATATTCGACATCTAGTCCTTTATGAGTATGAGGCTTCACTGGATATAGCTGACAGCATAATAACAACTGAAATTCAGTAGTCTAACATAGTAAACAACTAACTAAAATTATTGTAAACAACTAACTAGAATAACACTGACTGACAACAATTAAAGACTTTTCAATTATTGGTATAAATATGTGTAGCTTTTGAGCCACTACTGGTTTTTCTCTAGTCATTATTAATTTCGCTGCCTACAAGTAAAGTGACATTTGAAAATAATTACGATTCAAAAATTGGGTACGTTATTAATTATTTACTTACCAAATTAATTCTAATTTATAAGTTCTAATTTATAATATCCGTGCCAATGCGACATCTTACGGCCATCTTGTGCGAAAAAGGAGCGAAAAAACTGTTTCTCATGCATAGACAAGTATATCTTTCTTTTACAAGTATAACACATTTTACACTTGTTATTATTATTTACACGCTTATTATGAAGTTATACAATTATGAGCACTTATATTTTGTGGTGATATAATGTGTTTAACCATAGACAAACATACTAGTTTAACAAACTTATGTTAATGTTCAAAAAATTATGGCCACAATACGAATTTTTTAGTGGTACAATCCGAAATATCAATACAACGTTCATCCTCTTTTGCGATGTGATCTGCGTCTGATTTGTAGATTTCATGTAGTTCACAGTAATATAAATAAATATACTCTGAAACTGAAAAACGTATATTTCATTTTCATATAAAGGTTTTTTTATTTGAAAATATAAAACATATTTTGATTAAATTTAGTTTAATTCAGGATATAAAACCGTTTTTTTATTTCTCTTTTCCAATGAAATTATTGAGTTTCAGTGGTTTGAGTATAGTATTGAAAAATCATTGTACAACATTTTAGTGACTATAAGATATTTTAAGTTACTATAACAAAATATACCTTTCGTAGATTTTTAGTCTCATGCCTTTCAAAGCTGACTTAGGAAAAATGCCGTAGACACAGCCGTCCACATAAATGCTATATTTCAAAGGATTTTAAAATTCCGTCTAATCTAAAAGGCATAATAGTTTTTGGTAATTTAGAATTAATTAAATATATTTACATAATTTCCTCACGCCATAGAATGTAACAATCACGCTAGATTTACGATTTATTAACTAACTTAATGTTAGAATTTTGTCCATAAATTATTCTTACGGACAAAATTCTAACATTAACTTGTAAATATTTGACTTTATTCTAAGCTTTATCGAATTTCCTTAGAAGTATAACTCTATGCTTCAGTTCATTGTGCACATTCACTACAAATATGATAAAATAAAGCAAACACAATTATGTTAATTGTCCTATAATATTAATAAAAACAATGTCAAATTGTTCTTACTTTCTAGGTAACATGGATTATAAGTTAGTAGTGGTGGGAAAGACGCCATAGTGCCCCCTTTGGTCCTAGTTACTATCCGACTGACAATTATTGTCTAATTGACAGACAGATAACGATCTGCTTTTCCGCAGGTGCCAGATTGTAAGTGTTATTACTAAGCGTTACTTAGTAATTTAGTCTTCCAAATTACTAAGCATTACTTAGTAATTTGGAAGAAGTAAATAATTAAAAAAACGTGTTTATAATATACATTTTTACATTTATATGATTTACAAAGCAAACTGCATCAGTAAACCAACACAGGCGTCGAAATATTTAAAAAATATAACAGAGATTTTTGTAACTTTGGATACATGGTTATTTATTTGATTTATTGAACAGGCTACCCAACAGGCTTAACGAGTAACACAAGCGCTTGCATTTATAATAAATGGACAGCTCAACCTTTTTCAAGCGTACCTAGGTGTAGGTAGTTGTACATAATAATAATATACTGACAGTGGTGTGTTACGTACTGTAACTACATATGTTTACATATACTTAGGATAGCTCTATGTAATGCGTACATAGGCATAAACTAATAACTTAATGTAATTGTCATCACAGTATTTCACACAGGGTAGTCCAATAGGGCTTAGGCGGATCATAACTCTGTTGCTGTTAGCCGTAAGCAACGATTCTTTGGTATAATTAGACCACTATTTTAACACCATATATTTTTATACATTTTCGTTCGCTTTGCTCTTACTCTGGGCGATCCGCAGAGATTCTGTTCTTTGAAATAGGATCCACCCTAACAAACTGGATGATTTTCAGGAGAGCAAACTGACGTTTTCTTATAGAACCTCCAGTATATTTCCTGTTTATGCTCTTATGAAATTTTATCTCTTAATCTTGATTCTTAATTTGAAGTAGTAACAAATGTTAATTCACGAATATTCAAGAAAAAAGTTAAAAACACCGTTCTCGACTGCAAAGAACGGTACTAACAAGGCAAATGAAATAAAAATATATCGTCAGTTGAGAACAATTACTGACCAAACTATGATGCATAAATGACAAAACACTAATTCATTTATTTCCCCTAGAGTACGCTACTTTCTTCGTGAACTTAATCATCCAGTGAGAGGAGCACTGACCAAAATCAGTGTGCCGATGAGGGACATGAGAAACGGATACCAGAGTTCACGTCAAGAGTGACCAAATAGGAGAAACGTCAGTATTGCACTATTTTTGTTTTATCCAGTGCGTACAACATAGGCTAAATGGGAGTTTAGACTGTATTGCCTTATTTCTTACGTCGTAAACAGAACAAAGGGGTATCTACAGGGTGATTGATTAAGGCCGGCCACCGGCTGTATATGGGAAACTATTGGTCCTACAGGTTCGGAAAAAACGTTTTCATAAGAAAAGTGGCCATGAAAATTTCATTAAAAATATTTTTATCTTCCGTAAATCTCCGCAAGAGGGCGTAATGAAATTATGAAAATGAAATTTTTAAAATAGAATTTAAATGAAAAAATGCCTTATTAACCTGGATATATTTTTTATCAGTTTTAATCGTTAGTACATTTCCTAAAACTTGTTCAGTGATATTTTTCATTTCCTCGATAAATAAATGGGTGGGAGCAGTTTTTGTTTTTAATTTGAAAAAATGCTGTATTTTCGGATCGCTTTAACGGATTTTCTTGCAATTGGGTTTTTTTAAAAGAGAATACCTTGCAGATTTAATAAATGTTTTAGCGATTGCAAAAAGTTGGTCAATAAAGGTACAAAATGGCGATATGTTGAAACCTAACCTATTTTTTTATTTTTCTTGGAAATTTTAAATGGAACGATATACTTTTTTCCACGTCATTATGATAAACATTTAGTTAAAATAACACTGGTCAAAACCGCATCTCGATATCTCAAACCGTTTATGAAATATTTAGATTTTCGTATTGTATCCAAAGAAGGAGAATACATTTTCATTTACCCCCGTATCATTTCGAAACAAAACGTATATTTATTTGCTGTTTTAGTAATTTGATATTATTTTACAAAAACCGGCTTCCCTTCACACTTTATCCAGGCTTAGGACTGGTCCAAATAGTACGTGAAATAATAATTGTCGCGTGTTTAAAGGCCAATGGGCCAAACAGCAATAACACCAAACTAAACCAAAAGCAATAAGGTATAACAATAACTACAACAAATTTGCCAGCGTTTATGAGGACAAAAAAGCAAAAATTAAAGATGTTCAAAATGTTTACCATCATTGTCGATGCACAAATTAAGTCTTTCTCTCGTAGATTGTACCGTTGCTTCAATTTCGACACCTGATAAATTTCTTATAGCCACACGAATTCTTTGTTTCATATCTTCTGGTGTTGTGTGGCGATTTTTGAAAACCACGTCTTTTATTCTGCCCCATAGATAAAAATCTAAACAAATGAGGTCTGGGGACCTTGGAGGCCACGGAAAAAGACTTCTCCTGCCAATCCATTTATCTGGAAACGCATCGTCAAGACAATTTCGGACGTTCTGGGCAAAATGAGCTGGACATCCATTATGTTGGTACCACATGTTCATCCTCTCAGCAATGGGCACCTCTTCTACTAAAACCAGTAAATCGGTGTTCAGGAACTCTAGGTACCTTTCCCCGTTAAGATGACCATCGAAAAAAAATGGCCCAATAATTCGTCTGTTTAAAATACCGCACCACACATTTACACTCCACCTGTTCTTGTGATCGACTTCTCTTAACCAATGAGGGTTAGTTGCCGACCAATAATGCATGTTGTGCAAATTTACTTTCCCGTTGCTACTAAAAGTTGCTTCGTCGGTCCATAAAATTTTTGACAGAAACGTAGCATCTTCGGCAAGGAAACCTTTAAGCCAATGACAAAAATCCAATCTACGATCAAAATCTTGTTCGTTTGATGCTTGATGTTTTATAGACACAATAAAATGTTACTCCTAAATCCCTTGAAATATCTCTAATACTTAAATGTGGATTTGTATGGATGTAAGCCAAAACATTTATAATGTTTACTTCAGATTCAGTAATAGATTTGTAAGCAACAATTTATTCATTGCTTGCATGTGCTAAAGGTTGAGAGTTCGATATCCGTCGGGGCAATACTTTTTTTAATTTTAATTAATCGTAATTCTTCCTCAGCCTGGATGTTGAAGGGATTATGTAAAATATCAAATTACTAAAACAGCAAATAAATATACGTTTTGTTTCGAAATGATACGGGGGTAAACGAAAATGTATTCTCCTTCTTTGGGTACAATACGAAAATCTAAATATTTCCTAAACGGTTTGATATATCGAGATGCGGTTTTGACCAGTGTTATTTTAACTAAATGTTGGTCATAATGACGTGGAAAAAAGTATATCATTCCATTTAAAATTTCCAAGAAAAATTAAAAAATAGGTTAGGTTTCAACATATCGCCATTTTGTACCTTTATTAACCAACTTTTTGCAATCACTAAAACATTTATTAAATCTGCAAAGTATTCTCTTTTAAAAAACCCAATTGCAAGAAAATCCGTTAAAGCGATCCGAAAATACAGCATTTTTTTAAATTAAAAACAAAAACTGCTCCCACCCATTTATTTATCGAGGAAATGAAAAATATCACTGAACAAGTTTTAGGAAATGGACTAACGATTAAAACTGATAAAAAATATATCCAGGGCATTTTTTCATTTAAATTCAATTTTGATAGGATGCAAAAGTTCCTAGGAAAATAAGAAAACATCTTACACCGGTGGTAAAACGTACTTCAAATAGTGATTTGTAGAATAATTTTTTTGCCAATTGCAAATAAAATTTATAAATTTATCTGTGTTTTTATGATAACCTTTCAAAATTTACCTGTGCCTCCATGGGCTTAAGGCATATGTCAAATATCGAGTGTTTCTAAAAGTTATGCCAAAGTCATCTACCTAACAAAAAACAATTGAACAGGTTGATCCATGAATTTAAGTCTGACTATCCTAAAGAGTAAGATAAAAGACGAATAAACATGAAACAAAAAATTAAAAATCATCAATGACAAATTTTCAAGACTTCAAACGCAATTATCTCAAAACTACTTTTTCGGGGTTTGGTCATTATTGTTCTCAACTGACGATATAAGGTGTTAAATTTAACAAAACATATTTTTGTGGTACTAGATAAATGATTTACCTGTATATGTAAAAGTGATTTTATAGATCTTTTGTGTACTCTGACTATACCACAGTATAGTTGTTTATTGCTAGGAG
The DNA here is from genome assembly GCA_963924545.1 of Pogonocherus hispidulus. NCBI lineage: Eukaryota > Metazoa > Arthropoda > Insecta > Coleoptera > Cerambycidae > Pogonocherus > Pogonocherus hispidulus. Next base: position 26,573,000 of record OZ004695.1, read on the forward strand.
CAACGGAGCTATTGGAACTATTCTTTGGATATTGCCACAGTAGGTACTTATAATAAGTATATACTTGTATAAAAACTGAAAAATTCGATAATATTTAGCATGGAGTAGAAAGTACCCTAAATAGTTAAAGAAAGTATCTGGACCTATTAAGTAGCACCATAGAATATTACGTATAATAAAAAGATTGATATCCAAAAAAATCATCGAATATTTAATTTCATCATTGAGATGCTCTTAATCCGATTATAATTTAGATTCGATGATATTCAGCACAAAATACTGGATACTTTAAAAAATAATTAAAATTCCCCAATTTGCTTCAATAAAACCACAGTTCAGTAAATCAGTAAGAGTTTCATAAAAAATATCGATGAATAAACAGAACTGAGAAATTATTCATTGGCGACGAAAAAGAATCAGAATATACATATTTTTACAAGAGACAAAGCAGTTTCCTCATTTCTTTTATAGTATTAGAGTTTTATGTATACTCTTTTATTACACAGTTTTACTGTCAATAAAGTGTAAGAGCCCTACACTTGAAAGAGGAATATAATGTAAATTTTTATTGGTTTCACAAAAAAGACTATAAATAGTTTATTTTGGAAAATTTAGTAACCGTAAGTAGATAATGTAAGGTAGAAACATAAATAAAGTTACATTATTTAGTTCAATTAGGTTTATTGTCAATAAGACGGTCAAATACCTACCTACTATACACGTAATACTCATTTTTTTGTTTCCAGATATATTCAATAAAATATTGTGTATCAAACAAAAAGTAACTACTTATGCATAAAAATAAATTGTAGTAGAAACAAAACCACATCAATTCAAATAAATGCTGCAGAATAGATATGGGCCTTTCCGAAGGAACTGGCTATATTTTACAGTAGAGCAATGGGCCAAGGGGCATTTATTTCACAACAATTATATTTTGTTAAGAACATGCTGTTTGTTTTTTTTGTCAGAGCTCTGATCCGTCAAATGATTATAATGGCTTTACCAATTTCATCCAAATTTGTTAGATATAACCCACTACTGGGTTACATAATTAGAAGTCTACATAATTAAGTATTAGTTTAGAGTTTTTTTGACATTTTGTATAAAGAAATCATTGTGTATAGGTATTGGCTCTTTTGTAAACTGACGATGCATCCGGATCTTAGTAAAGTTCCTATTTCCGTGCGCTCCTCTACCATATGTTCTCTTAGTTCATAGTTGCTTACAACCTCATTAGCAAAAGTATTTATTTACTTCAAATTAACCTATAAACTAATTCTTCATTTTATCGGTAGGAAAAGGACGGAGCTCTATTATTTTTTAACATAAGAGAAGCTTAATGAAGCTTCCCACCCATATTACCTACAAAATGTTCACATTTTGTAAACAAACCATTTTGTACCCTGTAAACAAACAATTTCTGGAAGAATGTTAGTAGTGGGTGAAGGCTATTTTAATTGTTTTTACTTGTCATGGCCTTACGATCCCATTACTAACTATTTTTTCCACAATTGTTAGTTTCAGTCTGTTGTTGAAAGGGTAAACGTATTTTCGAAATAGATATTTTCTATCGCAGAAAGAGATAGAAATTCTTGCAATTTGGTATCGAAGTCACGATTGCACTAAAGCTACAGCACGAATATTTAATGTTAATCATAAAAAAAAATCTAAGCCACCAAGTACGTTAAACAACTGATGGATAAGTTTTTTGCGACGGTTTCGCTTCTAAACAAGAAACACGAAGTAAATCCAATTGAAGTGGCAGTCACTTCCAGATGGACAATAATCAGGCAAAAGCAGTGTCTCAAGGTTCTGACGTGTCCAGCTCAAGTGTGCATCGAATTTTCAAAAAATATAAGTTTCATCCATTTAAGATAATGCTGGTTCAAGATTGTCGTACCCAATTTCGCGAATATTTTAATGCGCGATTTCTACTGAACCCGAATCTTCTCTACAATACGTGTTCTTCAGAGGAATGTATATTTATGTTGAATGACTTAGTGAATAGATCATTGTCGCTATTGAAGTGATACTAATCCTCATTTAATCAGAATATTTCATACTCAGACACCCTAAAAATTCAATGTTTGGATCAAAATTCTGGCCAACGATCTTGTTTATAGGCCAGCTTACATTCAAGTAAATGTCATCTATTAGTGGGAACACCTATTTACAATTATTGGAAGACACGATTGACCCTATGATAACAGAAATTTTAGAGAGTGACGAAAATTTAATAGAAAATGAAATTACTTTCCAACAAGACGGCGCATCCTTCACTATGCTGTTGCTATGCCGCAATTTTTGGATCACCATTTCCCAGGGCATTGGAGTGGTAGAAGAGCTAGGTCCCGAATATCCACCAAGACCACCTGATCTATCCCCTTTGGCATCGCGCACGCAGCCTGAAACACTAGAGGTGTTGCCTGAGACACACCAGAGAATTGTGGAACAATGCCGGTTAATAACACCGGATGTCTTTAGTAATGTTCGAACAAAATTTGAAAACATACTACGAGTATATTATTGTCTGGAAGTTAACGGGGGTCATTCTCGGCAATATATTAAATAAAACTTGTTTTTATTTTGGTTCAGCATTTTAATTTGAGACTGTTTTTTTTGTAAACTGATCTACCCATCAGAAAAAGTAAAGTGGTTGTGTAGTAGATAAAAAGCGATGGGTATTTCTGTAGAAATTATGGGATGTGAATGTCGGTTTGTTGACTTTTCGTTTTAAGCCAATAGCTATTATTGTCAAATCTCAACCTATTCCTAAATACGATACACCAGTGTATTCGTAATGGAGAGGGTTTTAAAATGATGTGTTAGAAGGAGCGCAATTCCATTTCAAATTTTAAAGTTGTGGTTGCTAAGGGTTAGGGAATGAACATATCAAGTTGATTTGATTATCAAAAATGCTCCTCCCTAGAACAGAAATCGACGGGTCTCGGCGAATTGTAATTTTTTTTTCGGTTTTATTATTGTAGGGGGGCCAAGTTTTCGTTGAAACACCGTGTAGGTATAGAAATTATAGTCTCTCCAAGGCTCAACAGAATATGAACAATAAACAAACGGACTTTATAAGGTTTGAATATTAACAGCAGTGGTAACGAGAAGAAAGGAATGATAATTAACGAACACGAAAATTATGAAATTTCTTTAACTACTACTACTACTAATGTTAAGAAATGTTAAGATAAACATATGGAACAAATTTTAGAAGAATATAAAAATTATTACTGCAGTGTAAGTACTGACCATTCAGATGCATTCGGAAAAATGAGAGATAAAGTTATGAAAGAAATGGAAAGTTTAGAATTCACTGTTTAGAACATTTAGTTGGTCAAACATAGCATTGGAAGTTAAATCAGGGAAAAGCACAGGATGATTTAATAAGGATATGGTGGATAGTATATGAATTAAAAATATAGGTATTATATTAATTAATATTAAAACACAAGTTATAAAAATTATGTTCATGTACTCGTTCGTACATGCTCAAATTTCTAACAATTTGAAAAACAATACATATTACTTTTTATTTATCATGCGGGCGTACCCACAGACTTTCTTAAAATCTGTAACTTTCCTATAATCATTTAACTGCAAGATAGCACTATTGAAGGATGTACCACTAAACTTTTGCTAGACTTTATACGCATTTTAATAATTATAAAATTATTCAGGGGAAGTATAACACTAGTACTTACATTTAGAACATACACACAAACTCAGCGTAAACAAAATGTATAATTTAGTGAAAACAAATATTGATACTTTGTAAAGTTACAGTCAGTTGAACAACTGCATATATTGAGGTCCATTATGATATACTTAATGTTAAATAATTCAGAACTCTATCAACGTTCACAGTGGTTTTATTACATTACATCTCGCTCTCAATTTTGCAGTTGCTCATTTTAAATACAACGCGCTCTCTGCATTTAGCAAGCAAATGCATTTTATGTTTCAATGATTTATGATCACTAACGAATTATTTACTACTCGTTCATATAATAAATGCGTAGTTGTGTTGTTTACCTGCAGCAAATTAACAGCATGGAAAATTAGAACAAACATTTTGATATACAATTTACGAACCTTTGAGTTAAGTGCTTGTCGATTCTTGATTTACCACAACTTAATTGCCTCTCCTGATAACCTTCATATAATATTTTATCCAATATTGACTATGTATTTCAAGTTCCAAAAATATACGAAATAATCTATACATCTATACAGCTTCTTTGTTGAAATGTTTTAATAGTGAAAAGCTTGACTAATATCGGAATTAAATTCGTTTCAACTGATATTCGTTTCAATTACGCGGATTAAATTAGGGAATCAAAAATTAATTACTTGTGCATATATTTACAAACCAAATAGAATTATTCATGATCTGCAAATCCTGAATATCAATAATTGACTTGATAATTAGGTACATGTATTATCAATAATTATTCTAGTTAATAGAAAAAAATTTATATGTCCGACGTTATTATAGCGAGAAGTTTTAACGTTTTGCTCAATAAACGTTTTGAAGGAAGCGATTTTCATTTGCTAATTATCTAAAATATCCATCTATATAATTTACTATCATCTCTAAAGTTTAAATTATCTCAGAAAACCGCAGATAACCTAAAACAATCATACCTATTATATACCTAAACCCATTCGGAGATACTGGACATTTTATAAAAATTCTACAAGATGCAAAAATTTATCATCATTTGCTTCATGGCATATAGAAATAACATACAGTGTGCAAACCTCCTATTTAAAATAAATTCTAAAGTAATAAGACAAGCGATCCATTTTTACATTGAATTTTGGTACATTTTAATAGCGAAAATTATTTTATATCAATTGGATTATCTGGTACCTACTCCTTTACATCAAAAGCTATGCAATATTAAATAAAATTATCTCTCTACACCCTGGTGTTATACGCATTCTGTACAATTTTCAAAGTGTTTAAATAATGTAAAGAAGCCATAGAATAGCTATGTCGAATATGTTTTCTATGTAAAAAATTACTGTGTACTTAATATAAGGAAACTTTCAGTACTCAATTAAAATTTATATTGTTTCACATGGTTAATTGTTTCTATTTTTACTTAATGAAAATGTTAACACAGAACAAAAAACTATAACAAATTTTTACTTATATATTAATTTTCCAAATATATAAAAAATAAAACATGACAACAATTAACAGGAGAGTAAGTACTAGGGAGTCTAGTACTCACATGAAGAAACCACAGTGTTGGCGAAACAATTGTAATGTGTTCATATATTTAGGAGACAATATATAAATATAAATTTGTGAAAATCATAAAACTGTAAAGGTTTTTGTTCAGTTGATATTGTTACTCTTCAGCCGTCCTTGACATGTAAATTTTCAGCAGGAATATTTTCTCCAGAACAAGTGAAACATTGTATCTACCCAAGTAAGTACAAGAAACGGGCAGAAAGGAAAATAAAATACACCTGGAGATTCACAAGATACACATTTTAAATGTTTGATTTTATATTTTACCCTTGCACATAGGTATACTGGTAGGGAAGCTTTCATTTATGGCCGCCCGTGTGCATTGTTGCACACTCTGTAGGAGGGCTCCAGCCCCAGACGCATGGGATCTACAATTTACCTACATTCAGTTTTCTTTGCTATACTTATAATGATTCCTTAAAGTAATTTACATATTTCTGTATTTTATCTTTAAACTATTGTGTTTTCTACTCTAAATTTACATTAGCTGCAACAGCTGCAAGCAAAATTAACATAATTATTATGTGGATAGTTTTAGAAATATCCAGTTTAGCAAGTTTAGCAGTTTTAGCAGTTAAGTTATAGATATTATTACTATCATAATGACAGATAATAATAAATGGTTTAATGTAAAGTATCCGTTGCTTATTTATTTATTTCCATATTTTATTTTATTATACTGCGAACTTAATAAGTAACATTCTATTACAATAAGTTAGTTTGTGCCCTAGTTTCCAAAAGGAAGCAAGCTCTTTTCAGTATAGGGTAGCTAATAAGATATGATCTGTAGCTATTATGTGATACTGATTATTTATTTAAGCAAGTTCGTCTTATAAGGAAAATATGTATATCTACCATAAACCCTTTATTTCTGCAAAAAATGTTGTTTGTTCGGTTGTTCCTTCCTTTTATGAAATGCATTGTATTTTGGGCGTTAATTCTCTATTGGTCCATGTCGTGCGCGACTTTCATAGAATGCCTACTGAAATTTGCTTCACTGTTTTCCGAAATTTGGTATTCTACAATTTTTAGTAGAATTCGCATAAAGTTGGGACACTGTATAAATGTCAATAATATGGAAACATGTCCTCCTTGAAATAAAAGTCGACCTGTCCCTGGAATTTGTTTGAAAATACTTGTATATCAAGTTATTCAAGGTGGAAACTTTTCAATGGCCCAAACTTTATATTATATAATTAGATTATGTTAGTAAGTTATTGTAACAGGTACTTTTTGTTATGTCAAGTGTATCCGATATAGCACAGATATTATCCAAAATCAATATTGGTTTGATATAAAATTAATTCAATCCCAATAAGTGCACTATTCTCTCAGTCTAACAGTAAAACAACCAAAATTATTGATATTATTCTATTTCTCATATTATTATAATTATATATTATAGCTTTACCGATTACAGTTATTAGAAATAAAATTGAAATTTGAAGTATTAATTAAGCTGTCTTTGTTTTAAGAATCAGGCTATCTTAATATATTTTCACTTTACATAGTATCACAGTACAGATGATACATTTATGAGATCGTAGTATCTCATTCTAAATATTAAGTATACTATATTATTGCTATTGCTATATTTCGTTACTCCAGGGGCGCATCCTTCATATTGATATTCAGTGTCACACATGTAACGTGTCGATCTTACTTCCAGGTTGCTGGAGGCCCGAATACGAGGGAAGTAAGGGCAAAGCCTCTAGGAGACCCATGGGTCGTTATGGAGATTACAGTTGCGATGCCACGTGGGAGCTCATAGAGTCTGCGGCCCGCACCATGATGTCGCGCCAGAACGACAATGTGGAATTCGTATTGTGGACGGGGTAAGTAAATTACATGGACGTGCGTGCCATACTCTGGGGTGAAACGAGTCGGCCGATAATTGTGTTTTGCTCATTTTTATATTGGTAACCGTATTTGTGAAATTCGATAGTACGAGACAAATTTTAAACTGATCAATAAAATATATCTGCATGTTCTATGATACAGAGTGTTAGTTAAACATGTGGCAAAAATTCAAAATATTATTCCTTGGACGATTCTAAGGATATTTTATCCTTTGATGATTTTTGAAAAAGCGCTTTGCTGCGAAGATATAGGGCGAAAAAAATTTTCAACAAATCCAATTTTGGTATTTTTCACATTATTAATGTAGGTAAAATAAAAGTATGGCGTACTACACTGGACGTATCAAGTAAAAGACATGTAAGAAAAAGGAGTTGTTTTTTCTTACCAACATCCCGTGATACTTCGGAGTGAATATTTTGTATGTTTTCGTATGTTGTGTTTTTGTAGTTTGTATGTGTCGCATTTGTTAAGATTGATTGACGTTTGGCTAGTTGACGTGTAAACGTGTGTTCTTTTTACCGATCAAGCCGTTTTTCTCGAAATGCAATAAGGAATTTCCACCATAACCATGTGTGGGCGGACGAAAATCCACATGAGATTTGTGAAAATCGGTATCAACATCAGTTCTCGTTGAACGTTTGGGTTGGAATTGTGGGTGACTGGCTAATTAGACCGGTATTTCTACCAGGAAGACTTACCGGCGAAGTATACCGCAACTTTTTGGAACAAACGCTACCTCAGTTTTTGGAGGATGTACCATTGGCTACAAGACAGGCAATGTGGTTTATGCATGATGGTGAAAAATACAAAACTTTAATTTAGTGGAATAACTTTTCGTTACCTACTTGGCGTTAGATTACTATAAAATTTGGTAACAAATTTCATTCTCACTTTACAGTACAACAATACTATAATAGGTACATTACAAAGTAAATTGTTTCCTAAAATATTTGTTTTATCTTATCGCCCTTCTCACAGGTCATGTGTTTAAATGCGATTTATCTTTAGTATTTCCTCTTACTAAGCGTTATATAGCTAATAAATATTTCTGCACAAATAACGTTTGCTTGTTGAAAAAATATCCTCTAGCTTTAGCTATCCAATTTAATTGTGCATTGTGCGCCAACATTTAATATTTAGTAATAGGTACATTTATGTATTTATGTAAATGTATGTACAAGGTTATCATAAAGTAAGGGATATATTTCAGTTTATTATGTATTTTTAATGGTTAACACAAATCTTCTATATGTCGTCTATTTTGCTGCTGTACAATCACCAACCGTTCCTTCAAATTGTACACAGCATTATTCAGTATTTCTGGTTGAATTGCAACAATTTGCTCCCTAATAGATTCTTTTAATTCTTCCAACATTATTGGTCGTGTTTTAGATAACAATTTTTTTACATAAACCCACAGCCAGTAATCCGCTGGGTTCAGATCAGGCGATGTTGAAGGCCATGAATTTACAAAATGTTTGCTTATAACACGACTTTGAAAAGTATCAGTTAAAAAAATCTTTAACTGGTTGGTAAATATGCGGGGATCCTGCATAAAAGTCATGTTTTCAATTCCTTCGTGCTCGTTTTGTATCCGTGGAATGGCATAATCTCGTAACATATGCAGGTATCTTTCAGCAGTAACAGTTACAAATACGGCCTCTCCATTCTGTATCTCCCCAACAAGGTATGGTCCAATGATAAAATTAGATATGAAACCGCACCTGTTGTCATGAAAACCTTCCTGAACGATTTCATGTGGATTATCTGTTGGACATATTGAACAGTTTTAAGTATTGACTCCACCATTTAGAGAAAAATGGGTCTCATCTGTCCATAAAATACGGGGTAACCATTCGGATTCAGTTTCCCTCTGAGCCAATATTTGTAAAGAAAAATTATACCTTATAGGAAAATCTGCATCACCTAATACAAACAGCAGTTTAAGTTTATAGGGATACATTTTTAGGATTATGCGTAAAATTTTCCAAACTGTGGTGTATGGCATTTGCAACCGTTTTGATATCGAATTCACACTACTGATTGCTAACGGTTTAGTGTTGGCTATGTTATGATTTTTCGAAGAACTTCTGCTACTTGGACATCACTAATCTTTGGTCCTGATCAGACCCTGATCTTTCAAATTTGCTGATCATGGAACGCTTTCATTTGACAGGGCCCTGCTTTCAAACCCATTTTCGTACGAAATCTTCGTAATCCAGCAGGATAATTTCTTTCGCATTCGTAATAACATTGTACTAAACCAATTCTGGTTCGTAGATGCATGTTATTAAAGTTTAAATCATTTGAATTTACGTTTACGTGAGTTTTATTTTGAGAACACTTCTCTAAATCGCAGATTATGCCTGACACTTGCATCAGCAGTTGACACGACAAGTCTTTTGTTTTCCATAGATACAGTAAAATCATGATACAACTACACAGATATGCTCATAACTTTCGTTTGTTTGCGCATGACGCCATTCGTGAGGGAAAAATGGCGATATGATGCGAAAATTCTTAAGGGCAGTGATATAATTATTTTCGTGTTTATCAATTGTTTTTCCTCGTAACTTACGTCACTATGCGCATTGGCATATCTGTGTAGTTGTATCATGAGTAAAATCCAATTATTGAAGCAATTAGATTCCATTTACTTTTTGCCACCAGCTTGATTTCTAAAAATTATATAAGACTTTAAAACATACTTTACGATGACGCCATATTTTGTTGAAATTGTAATTCAACTTTTATTTGACGTATATAAAACACGAAAAGAAAAATAATAACTGCTATAATTTCTATATAATAATTAATGCCTTTATGGTTACTTATAAGTAAGATGTCGGTTAAGAAAGTATATCAGTAATAAATAATCTTATATGCAGGAAGAAGCTGCTAGAGCTCTCGCACTAGCTTCTTCCTGTATATGTAACAATTATTTAATATTATTAATATTTAAATCGTAAAATTTTTCTAAGTAAATATAATATCGAATAATATTTACTTACAGTTAATGACTTCACTTACTTCCTGTTAAACACCAGCTCTCTTTTGAAACGAAAGAATATATATTTATCAATCAAAATTTCTAACCAAATAAAAGACAACATTAAAGTTAACTGAAATACTAGTATATTGTTTTTGATTAACACTTTTTAATTATTCTAAAACCATAGTTTATATACTTTAGTTTAATATCTGTGGTACGTACGCCCTTTTGTTATTTTGGGCGAGAGTGTTTAGGGTTTCCGAAGTTTTGAGCTTTAGGTATAAACTGACTGAAACTAAAGAGATTTCATAATACAAATTTACTATACTTACATGATAGTGTACTAAATAATGAATTTAGGTCGGTAATAAACTAAGTGTAAGCTTAGAGGACTCAGTTGTGATTTAATAATATGTATAATAAATTTGGTTTCCCAAAATATAATTAGTTTACCTTGCTACGACTTTACGTGACACTAGTAACGAAGGAGAAGCTGTATGGTGTGGGTACTAAGATTATCGTAACAGTCTTGTGATCCTATCAAAATTTTAATTTGTGTCAAATTACGCACTTTATTATAATTTTAAAATTAAATAACTACCCACGTGTTCATAAATTATAAAAATTTATTAATCGAAATAAAATATATTCATACATCCTTATACTAGCTGTTTTAATGACAGTAGTAATTAATTAAGTACACAGAAGTAATTACTGGATTTGAGTTATTGAGTTATTTATTAGTAAATTCTAGACAACCAGATTTGTATAGTTCATTCAGAGTATCTGTACTGGAGGCGCATTTCTCTCAAGCAATGTCTCCGGAGATATGACCCGAGGGAGCTTATATAAGTCAGTTTTTTATGAGACGCAAACCGCAGAGTCCAATAAAATAATATATGACCCAAATATATATTTACTCAATGTTGCTACCTTAAGTCCTAACAAGATTAATATGTTACAGACTGAACTATATACTTACAGTAATATATATATGATATGTTTAACGGAAACAGGAGTTCCTCAAGTTTCCCTTGATTCTTTGATCATTGACGGTTTTGTGTTAGTGAGTAGTTATTGTCGTCCTACAAAAAAATGTGGTGGCGTGGGCATCTGGATTAGACAAGATATCGAAGCCAAAGATATTGATTTGGGTGAATTTTGTGTGGAACAGGATTTTGAAGTTTGTGGTACGTCCTTGTTGTGCTCGAATTGTGTATACACTGTTGTCAACTGTTATAGGTCTCCAAGTGGAAACGAGGAACTATTTTTGTGTAAGCTTTTTAGTGTCTTGGAATATTTGTATACACCAAAAATTAACTTAATCTTGTGTGGGGATTTTAATTTTGATAGATATAAAAACAACTATTTTAATGTGTTATGTAATATGCTTACTTGTTTCAATCTTAAACATGTTGTTAATTGGCCAACTCGTGTCACCAAAAATTCCTGTACTATTATAGATCAAATTTTTGTAAATTTTTACAATTATGGGTTATGTTGCGTCCTCAATAATGTAATATCAGACCATAGATCTCTCTTTTTAGAAATTAATAATATGAAGACGACATCTTCAAATAGTAAATGCTGTAAAAGATTTTTTACGGACTATAACATTTCCAATTTTGAAAACAGGTTAAATTCTGTAAACTGGTCATATCTCTATACCTTAGGAGACTTTGATGAAGCTTATACGTTTTTTTATGAATCAATTTTGTGCCTCTTTGATACATGTTTTCCGAATGGTTTACACCAATGTTGATAGGAAGAGGTGGGTTGATAGCGAGGTAATAACATTTAGTCGTAATCTAAAAGATTTGTACATGTTAAGAATGAATTGTCCAGAATTGGCTGTTCTGTGTAATGCCGCAAAGGGGAGACATTCAAATCTGTTGTCATTTAAAAAGAAGGAATATTACCAGAAAAAGATTTCGGCATCCAAAAATATCACTAGAACACTATGGCATACAGTTGGTGAATTAACTGGTAAAATTAAACAAACTAAGAACAATATTGCCATTTTTGAGGACGGTTATATGATTAAAAATCCTGAAAAAGTAGCAAACTCATTAAATAATTTTTTTGTTAATGCTCCTTTAGATTTAATTAAACAAATACCGAGTCCATCACATGGTCACTCACTTCTAACAGATAATAAAAATAACAGTACCACCAGTAACACCAACACCATGTTCCTTTATCCTTTCACTGAGGAGGAATTGTTTAATTTACTTTAAAAAAAGTTAAAAAACAAGTCATCCTCAGTAGACGATGAAATTCCTTTATTTCTAGTGAAAAGGATTTTAGAATCAATCTTGGAGCCTATAACTTGTTTGGTAAATTTATTCTTTTGTTCTGGCAAATTCCCTGAAAATTTTACAACAAATAAGGTTATACCTTTATATAAGAAATATGATCCTTCTCTACCTGAGAACTACCGACCTATATCTGTACCTAATAGTTTTTCAAAGATCTTTGAATATGCATTTCTGGATAGATTAGAAAATTTTTTGGAGACAAATAATGTAATTACAGACCACCAACATGGATTTCGGTCTCAAAAATCTACTGGTACAGCGATGTTCTCATTTTATAGTCAGTTGATTGAACATGTTGATGCAGGCGAGAGCCCTGTTGCAATTTTTTGCGATTTAAGCAGGGCTTTCGACTGCGTCAATCATGGGAAATTGCTGGAAATTCTTGAGACGTATGGTATTAGAGGTGTAACCTTGAAGTGGTTGGCATCATTCTTGAGAAATCGACGACAATATGTCTCCCTTTTGGTTTCAGAGAATAATAAATCGAGTTGTTATCAATCTAGTTCTTTGAATGTAGATTTAGGGGTTCCGCAAGGATCCATTCTGGGGCCAGTTTTGTTTATATTATATATAAACCAAATTGGTTCGGTTATACCAGGCTGTCACTTTACTGTGTATGCTGACGACATATCACTTATTGTCTCTGACAGAATGTTCAGTGGTTTGAAAGATAAATGCTCTGATGTTGTAAATAATATTTCTCACTATTTCACTGATCTTAATTTATATTTTAATGTTAAAAAAACCGAAATTATGCGTATCCATACCTATCAACATGATGTTGAAGATGTGACTCTCAGTGTTTACAATACATCGTTGTGTAGTACACATGATAGCATTAGATTTTTGGGACTTTATTTGGACGAAAACCTGAATTGGATATCTCATTGTGAAGTGATAATTAGTAAGTTAAATAAACTGAGATTTGTATTTTTGAACCTGCGATCTGTACTAAATGAGAAACAATTAATAAATGTGTATTATGCAGCGGTGGAAACAATATTAAAATACGGCATCTGCTTTTGGGCTAACTCGGCAAATGCTTCTAAGGTGTTTATTGCACAAAAGGCTATTATTCGATGCATAGCTAAAATATCTTCGAAAGAATCTTGTAGGAAATTTTTTAAAAGTTACGATATACTAACACTGACGTCTTTGTATATTTTTGAATTATGCACTTATGTATTCAATAACATAGGGAGTTTTAATCTGAATGAAAATATTCATTCTTACAATACACGTCAAAAACATCACCTTCACGTGCCCTTTACTAGAATGAATTTAACAAAAAATTCTCTTAAATTTATCGGGTTAAAAATATTTAACAACTTACCTGCACACATTAAATCGTGTCCTAACATAAAACGATTAAAAGTTTGTTTGAAGAAATATTTATTGGACGAGTCTTTTTATTGTTTGTCTGAGTATATGTAAATCATGTGACCTGTATTTTACTTTGATGTATGTGTACTTTTTTTTATAGTGTTTTTCTGTTTTTTTTTTCTTTTTACCCTTACTTGACTATTCCTATACAATTGTAATATATTGTCATTAAGGAAAATAAAGGTTTATTATTAATATTATTATTTATTATTATTATTTAAAAAGTTGAAAATTATGTCGCAATGATAGTCAAACAAATTGGATGTAAAGAAGGCGCTCAGGGAATGTATCTGGTTTTCAGAGATTATTGTAGGAATTTACCTGAGATGCAATATCAGTAATTTTCCTATACCAGTAATTTAATAATTTTAGTAATTTAGTAATTTAATAATAATACCTGTATCCAAATATTTGTTATTATAAAAATCATTATGCAACATTATCTGGAAAAAATATCTCAATATTTTATCTGCCAAGATCTTACTACTGATACTATTTACTAATACTTAATAATGTGCATAAATTTAGCATTTCTATACATTGACAACTATAATCTGCATTATAGCTCTCAATGAAGGGCAAGCCGAGGTAGCCCCTTAGTGCTGATATTATTGATATGATCGCCAAGCAACGTAGTACGCGGTTAATACTTGGATGGGTGATCAAGCAGGAAGACACGCGGTGCATGCTCTCCTCTTCTAGTGTCCTGTAGATCGATGGATACACAGAAGCTATGCAAACTTAAGCGAAATTTGTATAAAAGACGTGTCATCCCTTGGATAGGATATAAAGCCAGAGATCCCCTGTCTATGAACTGGCAGGCAAGTAAAAGATCCATATCCTGATACAAAAGTGGAGGTTGGACAAAATTTCCAGGTTGATGGTTGCACGTCTCCTGGTGACGGTGATTTACCTTAGTCTCAATCCGGCGTTAAATAACCCAAATAAAGAATTTCCATCTTGCATATGTCATTTACTATAAATTATATAATCATATAGACATGGATGTGACATCCGTAGCGTCCCTGAAATCTTGTAAAAGCGGGTAACAATTAAATTCTTGGAGTTAAAATATGAGGAGTAACCCCTATCTTACCCATATTACAGTAACACTTTGTTAAAGCGATAGGCGGTAAAATGTTTCAAAGAAATATTTAATTACCTACTAGTACCTTTTAAAAACGTGAAAACGTTATTCCATTAAAATAAAATTTTATAGGTACGTATATAAATACACATTAATAGTGACATTTTTAATTGTAGTTGTTAATCCGCCTTAAAAAGTTGCTTCCGCTGGGACTTTTCATTAAAAAAAATGTTTGATCAATGTCCGACTGAAGTCAATTTTGTTCCTGACGTGAAATGCGAGCTAACATAAATACACTATAAAGCATAAAGGCCCTCTTGTTTTTAATGCGAGCTAGTATAAATAATCCTATTTATGAAGGCGCGCCATCGTTCTAATTAATATACATTTTCTTTCGAGAAAGTTGTTGTAGAAGATCACTTACAGAAATATTTAACTCATGAATGAAAATGAAGTAAATTGAATAATGAACCAAATAATAGGAACGTTTATCAGTTAAGGTATACCCAATTACCCAATATAGGCTTCAATTTTTCAAAAGTTTAATGCTCTATAACGGCATTCAAAGTAAAATTTTCATATCTTTACTACAAGAAATCATGATTACCTACTGATATGTATACACATACAGAGTTGATACTTTCAGGAATAAGTTCGCTACCGGGGTGCTAAATAATTTTTCGAAAAAACCTTACCTACCTTTTCCAAGCAATAGGCGAAATATAGTCCTTCAGGGAGAGCGGAAACCATCCCCAACTTTGGTTTTTCAAATGCAACACTATGGCGTTTGACCCCTAATTGGAAAGGTGACAGAAATACGAATCCAGCGTACTGATCACATTTAATATTTTTCAAGTTGAGCTAGCATAACATCAAAATGTAATTGTTATGTTTAATTACTTTTCAACGTAACTATTGCTCAAAATGTGCACCATCCCCTTGTTGGCAACATCCTAATCTGTGACAGATTTCGTCCCTTACATTACGTAACATCTCCAGTGTTATCGCCCTGGCTTCATCTCTTATTCTTTCCTTCAGCTCATCAATGTTGTTGAGTTTTTGAATGTAAACCTTACTTTTCAGATTTCCCCACAAAAAGAAATCCAAAGGTGTAAGATCTGGAAACCTTGCTGGCCACTTAATGGTACCTCGTCTTCCAATCCACCTACTTGTGAAAATTCTGTCTAGATATTGGCGAACAATAACAGCGTAGTAAGTAACTCAAAAGTAAGGTTTACATTCAAAAAACAAACAACATTGATAAACTGAAAGAAAGAAGAAGAGATGAAACCAGGGCAATAACACCGGAAATGTTACGTAATGTAAGGGACGGAACTTATCACAGATTAGGATGTTGTCAACAAGTGAATGGTGCACATTTTGAGCAATTGTTATATCGAAAAGTAATTAAACTTAACAGTTACATTTTAACACTATGCAACCCTCAACTTCTTGAAAAATATTAAATCTGATCAGTATGCTGGATTCGTCCTTCTGTCACCTTTTCAATGGGGGTCACACGCTATAGTGTTGCATTTGAAAAAATAAAATTGGGGGTGGTTTCCGCTCTCCCTGAAGGGTTATGTCGCATATTGCTTGGAAAAGGTAGATATAACTACATTCAAACGTTGACTTGTCTCGGGAATTTGTCAAAAAGCTATTTAGCACCCCGGTAGCGAATTTATTCCGGTTAAAGTCTCCACCCTGTACATTTCAGCATTCTGTGTAGGTACTGAATTCATTTTTGTTTACTAAGGATAATGAAAAAGCCGGATAATTAAAAAATGCTCCTCTTTTATATATAAGTCTTGTCTGAGTCTGTATTGAAACATATTTTTATATAAAATAATAGAAGCAGAAACCTTAAACCTTGAACTTGATTTGTTTTTGTCGCGTGAGGTTTAATACCTTGTTTGCTTTAAATTATCCCTAACCTAAAGAGCTCATGTCGCTGCTGCGGGTAGAACCCAAATATCTGAATAGAAATGTAAATAAACAACATTAAAATACTTACATAGAGTTGCGTGCCAACTAATGAGGTCATAATTTACTAATATTATCTAAAGTAATGTTACCTGAAGTATCGTTAGCTGAAGTATCAACAGGCATAAATCTTTTAATAAACCAAAAAGTAGTATATACTAATTTGCAAAAGCATATGATCTATGTGTAATAAAAATAAAAGGCTACAATTAAATCATTATTTTAAATTCTAGTAAAGGTTCAGTGTAACGTAACATAAACAACTAATGTATTTGAAGAAGATGCCGAAAACAACTACTCCACGGATTATGTGCACCGACTGGCATTGCACTACTCCGGCATCCCCATGGAAGTCGCAATATCCTTCATGGAGACCAACCAGCAGACACTGACCGATTTAGCACCTATTCTGTGCTCATCAGGGTGCCATAGGTAGTGGACTTGATGAACGATGCTGCAACATGATTGCCTAAAAGGCATCTGGTATATTAGTTAGTGGTAGAAACACACAGTAGTGCTCTATGTCTTTGCTACTATATGTCTGACAATTATAGTCTAATTAACAGACACATAGCGACCTACTTTTTCGCAAGTACAATTATAGCAGTATTGTCTTTGAGAAAGACAATATTACCTAAGTAAGTTTTCGGCATCTTCTTCAAATAAGCAAGATTGTTTTCCTTAAAAACAATGGAGGTCACTGCTATAATGAAACTTGCGGAAAAGCAGGTCGTTATCTGTTCGTCAATTAGAAAATACTTATCAGTCAAATAGTAACAAAGACCAAGAGAGAGCACTACTTTGTGTTTCTCATTACTACTAATATAAACAACTAAGTTTCATCAAAACTTGTTTTGAAAGCTAGAATACAGAGATCGAAAAGTGATCCTGTTGACATAGGTTCCCAATTTTTTATCATATTGACGAACATGCATTAAATTTAAACTATTTATTTTATTTTTACCAATTATTTAGAACATTAAGAATTAAAGAACATTTAAAGAATTTTTTGAATTAAAGAACATGAATAGGTATTGTATGGCCTCATTTCTCGCCTACCTTGTACCTTCCTCATTTAAAATGCTTATCATTCTGAACTCAACAAAAATGAATGTTATTTTGAGTATCATTACATTATAATACTTACTAGCAATAAAGTGTCTTTTAAAACACTAATAAAAGCTTTGAACTTGATTTGGAAATTTTACACCTCTACTTTTTAGCCCATCAGGTGTGTTAAATTTAGGTCGCTGCCATGCCAACAAAAAAAAATTAGTGGATATGTTTTCACTTTAGGATACAAAAGCCAAATTATAGTGAATATGTTTTGACGTTTAAGAGATGAGTTTATAAGTGACATTATAATATAGAAACTTACCACCAGAATCATATGTTGTTGAATATTATTTCTGAAAGATTCTCTATTCTGTAACGAAATATTATAAATTATTATAATTTAAACGTGAAAACACCACAAGTTTTTTTGAAGGTTAGACCTGTATGCGTCAAAATCTCAAAATCCGATAAATAAATTATGACATTAGCTTCGTAGTGTTAGCTTCATATTGACATATGAAGCTGACATTGAAGCAAAAATATATGACATTGAAATTCTAAATTAATTTTTCCGGGGTGTGAAATTTTCTTACCGAATATCCCAAGTGCACAAATTAATTGCCGGAAATTTTACACTTGGGATATTATAAGTGAAAATAAATGAGGAAAACACGTAGGTGCGTAAGCTAGAGGTGAGGTATAGTGCTCACTACGAAAAGCCATGACCCTCTCCTTGCACAGATTAAATATATGCACTACTCTAATGGCGAAATAGACATGGAAATAGAATATCGTTAACTATACAATCAACATTTTCTATAGATTCATAAAGATTTAAGTTGAAACTTCCACCGTTTTGTAAAACGCCTTAAAATAAAAATTATTAATACAGTTAGAAAAAAATACATTTTAATAAAATGTGTCTTTATTTTACGACAGAAAGGTAAGTTATGCAAAAATTCTATGGGAGGTGTAATCAAAGAAGAATTAGCTTAATTCAAACTAAGTCGCTGGCTTTAACGAATACCTCTTCAAAGATGCAGAATCCTTGTTACTATCGAGCGCTTGGATAATTAAAACTTTTAAATTGGCATAACTTCGAGTCGAATTGTCGAATATAGTGCTGCACAAAACTAATAAGAGCTTGAAATATACGAAACTTTTGCCGAAACAGTTGCAGTTTATAATGGTTGGAAAAATAATGAAACATTAACAATGATACGTCTAGAGGATTTTCATTACAACTTATAACAACATGAATTATGTAGCACGATGTTAAGGTCTAAGGCTCTTCTAAATACAGGGTATTTCAGGTGGCTAGATATCATATACCAGAAACTAATAGTCATACAGTTTTGTGGAAAAAATTTACTAAGAAACGTGACCAAGAGAAATCACTGGAAATAGTTTTTAATTTACGCAGTGTACCGCAACCGCAATAACTCTACCGCAAGTGGCCGTAACTGCTAGGATCACATTAAAAAAAGGCAATTTTTGGAATAATGTTCACATATACCTAAGGTGTCAAAGAATACTACCAGGATAATGATATTAAAGTTTTGCATCTTTTTTGTTTAAGACTTTTTTCTGTGGAATATCAAATAAGGGAAAGAGGGATGGGGGGACCTAATGATTAATGTGCCTATAACTTTCTTTTCGCCTAACCGATCTTTGCAAACAAGGGCACGCTTAAGAAAGCTTCTGCTATCTGTGATGGTACTATCTGTAGCACCACTCATATTTGACTTGTAATATATAGATTGTCCTATTATCTGTTATCAGTATGTTCAACTTTGAGTCAAAGAAACGCAATTTTTTTAAAAGAAACACCCTATTATATATCAAATGGGACGCAGGGTTAATTGTCTATCAATTGTACTAATATGGTCATATACCCTAACTCTTCTAATTTTTGCGAAATATCTATTTATATTTAATTTTACTAATTGTCAGTCGTTTTCCCGTATTTTATTGAAGATACGAAACTCTGACCTTTCATATGACAAATTATATTTTTTAAAAACACTTCTAAAGACACTAAGGTTTTTATTTGTTCTTCTTTCATTCTGATAGCTCGATTGCGTTATAGTAGGTACCTACTAATAATTAAGAAACTAATCAACTAATAATTGATAATGAAGAATTGTTAGTGATTTACATAGGTTTACTAAAATATAGAAAACATTTTTTTTATAACTACATCAATTTTATTGAACATATTTAGGGCCGGTATTTTTAAGTCCCTCACATTTATATTTTCAGATTAGTTAACTGAGCTTTAGCAGGGGCCAAAAGTAAGTCTTAATTACGATAACCCAATCGAGAACCTACTATGTTCAATAAAATAAGACTAGAAGATTTAGGTATAGGGGCATATAAGTACGCCACCAATATCCATTGACCGTGGTCATGACCTGGGATGATTTGGGGCCGAGCGGGATTATCGTTCTTTACCGTCCCCATCGCTGTAGGTTTGGACTCTCTCGTAGAGGCGGATCCCATCCTTCACCAACCCCGATAACAAAAAGTGATAGGTGTGGGCGATTCGTAGGGTCTCCTCCTGTCCTGGCTCTACCCTGCAGGCTCGGTAGAATCTTCTAGCGCTCTTCTCTCTTGTCTTCTTTCTTCGCCTGCATGTCTAACCCACCGGGGTAGTCTCTCTCGGGCGGGGGCGACAAGTGCCGCTCTCGTCCATGGTGGTGGTTTGGTGTAGCTCATGAGTGGCTGTGTAGCCGGGGATGCACCTCTAAAGGAGCCAACTGGCCCTTTAGCTTTATGCAAAGTAAGGGAAGGGTGCCCGAAGTGAGCCCGCAAACTCTGTCAGCGATCGCGGCATCGAGGGGACGCCTGAGGGTCGTTTTTTAGTCGCTTCGTAGCTCTTTACGCTTGTTCCGGGTGGAATCTGAAACATAAGAAGATCTTACTCTCATCCTGGGTCCAGCAGTTGGAGTCCTGGCCGCTTGTGTATACCGCGACCGCATCGGGCTCGTAGTTCACGGCTTCCCGGATTAGAGGGTTTGGCATATTACTACAATTGATAAACAATTAAATCTTGCGTCCAATTGATGGGATATTTACAGGGTGTCATTTAAAAAAATATCGTTTCTTTGACTTAAAGTTGAACATACTGATCAAATATGTAGAGGACAACCTTTATTATAAAAGTCAAATATGAGTAGCACTACAGATAGCAGATACATCAGTACATTGATACATGTTATCAATAACAGGGAAATAACAGTTAGACGTATTTCATGGAACCAATTTTAAAATTGACGTTATTTTCCCCCAAAAATATAGCAAATTATGATTTTCATAAAAACCATTGAGCTATAAAAATACTTGGGGTTAGATAGAAAATACTTTCTGATGAAAATGGATCTAAAATTGGACAACGAACAATTAAAAAATGTAACTGTATACAGGTTGTCCCATTTGAAATAAGAAAATTAGTATGAATTTTTGGTGGCACCGGAAGTATGTCACAGTTAAAATTATTTTCATTGAATTCAAAATTTCCTAAAACCCCTTATAGAATAACATCTAAGTAGGTCCCGAAATTCAGCTGAGGGTCGCTTGAAACATCCTGTCTATCTAACTGATAATATAGCATAATAATGACCCAGATAATAGCAGTAGATATACTTAAGATGTCAGTAAAGTATGTACCGGGTGTAAACTGTAAAATTGCCCCCCCCCCCCCCCGTATGTCGTTATTCGTAAAGATATTCAGATTTTGTAAAATAGTGCCTTACACAAAATTTTCTGAATTTTCTAAAAATTGCATAAAAAATCAGCTAGCTGCAATAATATATGATGGTGAAAAAGTCATAGTTGTTTCAAATAGGACAACCTAAATATTATTACATAGATTTGTAGTACTCAGCGAGCTGATTTCAAAAATATAAAATTCTTTTGCTTTTAATTACAAATTGGTCGAAATAATCAAGGATGAACATGGAAAATATTTGATTTTATGAAAGATTTTATTTTTTCGAGGCGGCTTTGTTTTGTGGCTTATTCATTATTTTTACCTATTAAAATAATTTCGTTTATACCTTAAATTATCATAATTTAGTGAGAATAAGTAATGGTTAATTTTGTGGAGTACTGTATATTTTATTTATTTATATTTTTGTAAAAATGAGATATTCTGCCGAAGAAAGGTGTGCAATGGTCGAGATTTTTATCGCATGTAACAAAAATAAAGCTGGGGCATGTGTTAATTTTGCAGTTTACACCCTCTAAACCTACATTACCTCTTTGTAAAACTAAACATTACAGCTTAACACTTTTTATGTTTTTAACACTTTTTATGTTTTTGTGGCAATATAGGTACCTACTTACACAAATAAGATGGCAACTGTGACATTTCGACCATTAAAGTCATATTATGTGTTATAGGATTTAGTGATAGTGTTTTTATTGTTAGCTACTCTTTTACACTTTGAGAGTGACTTTAAGCTTAACATTAGAAATGTAACCAAGTCATTATGTTGTAAATCGAAAAAATGTAATTGACAGTTACACGCATCGTATTATTTTATCGATATCATTTTCAATGGTAACAATCGATATGAAAATTAGAACATAATTGCCCATATTTCATTTTTAGATCAATTTCACAATGGTTGAATAAATTTAGTATACAATATTAATTAGAAGCTTTCTGTATCCAATAAAATATTGCTATCATTAATTTAGGAGTCAAAATTCAGTAGAATATGAAAATACGCAATCTAATTTCAATTGATAACCAATACATGTAATTAAGTGAAATAAATATCATTCCACTCATAATAGAATTTTGCAAAATTACTAAAAATATTAGCGAATAATAATTACAATTTTCATAATTGTTTATGTGTCTCATAAATCTGAGTGTCATTAAATTATTTCATTGTTTCGTTTATAAAGTAACATTTTAATATTTAATAAACTCCAACCATGTTATTAGCTATTTTGTAATTAGAAATTTTAAATTTATGATATTAATCTTCATATTAAAAGTATGTGTGAAAATACAAACTATTTGTTGGTGGTTAATCTATTAATTTTTTTCTTTCATGGGACATTTGTGTCTCCCATGTTATTGGAGAATGGACATCAAATTCGATTAAATTAATTATCTCAAACATATTGGCCTGAGTAATTTTCATTACCTCACTTTATAATAACTTTTAAAGGATCAGTCTGGCATCGGTTGGAAACTTACCTAACTGAAAACAAAATTCTCAATTTGGTAAAAGCAGATAAATATAAGTTTTTAAACAAATATCTAAGAAAATATCACATCAATGATACCTAATCTTTCAAAGTTCTACTTATTTCCGTCATCAAAATACTACAGCAAGAAACAGTTAATTTTACACTAATTTTTATTTATCCGGTTCCATCAAGAGGTACGCCAGGAATAATATTTTTATAGGGTTTTTTGCCTTCTCTTTAATACTCGTATAAAATTACTGAACAATTGCAAATTCTTCTGTTACTATTTACCGACATAAAGGCGATTAAAATAAGGCTAACTGATAATTTGCAGTCAAGGGTTTATTTTCCATTTTATAATTAATTTTAAAATGGTATGTTTTCAAATTAAGAGAAAAATTACCGTGGATATAGACACTCAAATGGATTAATACTTAATAATACCCAAGAAAGTACCTGTATGGATTGTTTTATTGGTCTTATACTTTTTTTCTTATAATATATATCTCTGTGTCTCCTAAAATGTTGAATATATATAAAACAATAACGATAGATCGTAAAGTTTTTTAAAGGGCCACTTTCGAAATGGCCGTACTATTCAAAAAGTCAGTAGTGAAGAGTAAACAAAGTTCTGATTGATTTAATGGTAGGTCAACCTAGAAAATGTGTAGCATACATCATGAGAATGGTTTGAAATATAGCTGGTCTTGGTAGAAGGCCGACTAAGTTCTAAGTTGTTTTCTTGTGTATTTCAATCTTGGAAAGAACTCTAAACGATTTAAAATTTAACATCCTGAATGCCCAAAAGAGCGAGAACATATTCATTTGAACATTTATTCTTGCCAAGGAATCACATTTTGAATTTACCTACAAATTAAGGTTTCAAATATATTATGCATTACTTTAGAATTGACATACTAAGTTCCAAGTTGTTTTCTTGTGTATTTCAAAGAATAAAGATGCTTAATTTGATGCATTATAAAAGACACCAAGTTAACACAAAAAAAAAGATGAATAGTCTTTCGGTTAGGAGTCTATTTGTACGTTCGATAAGAGATACGATAACTGGATTCAGTTTGTTCTGTATGTAAATTTAATAAAAAAAAATAATCTAACTAGGCTACATGTACACAGCGTACATATACTAAGTTGCACACAGAAACTCAATTAATTAACTATATGGTAAATTTCTATTATCGCTATTCAACTATTCGAAACTTGTTACAGTTGGATGTATCTCACATTACTTATATCTACCGTTAATTCCCTTAGATATACAGTATCATTATTTCCCGTTCCCAATTCCATTTGAGACTAAATAAAGAAGTTGGGACTCAATTATATAGAAGAATTGCTTCGCTAACGCAATTTTCCCTTATATAAGGTGTACACTGTAATGTAATTATTCAATTTACAGTTTCGTTTTACAAGATGCCGCTAGTATAAAAGTATATTGCTGTGAAATTATCAAGGCAGCAGCTGGGTTCACAATTATATTTGAGTTTGAGATGCCTATGTTGAAAGATTATATGAAACTTCTTATGGTATAAGATTAAACATCATACCTTGCTTATAGGAAGTTAAAGCATAAATAAGTAAGTATACGGCTCATCCGCTCTGTATAAAATACCATACATGTGTATGTGGTTACAGCGTACAATTTTTAAAGGTTGAATAATAAACAAAACATCATATGTCATATACAATCACCGTAATAGTATTTACTCATTCATTCAGCACAGAAAAAAAATTGAATAATATTATAATAATTGGTTGAATAATAAACAAAACATCATATGTCATATACAATCACCGTAATAGTATTTACTCATTCATTCTGCACAGAAAAAAAATATATAAATCGATAAGAATAGGTTCAATCTAAACTCGGAAAACTATTGCACTCTCTTGATTTTTGCCCACCTGTAGCAAAACTCTTTAGAAGTAACTTAGTACAATCCAATATATAAAAACCGAAAACAGGGTATATAGAAAAATATAGCGCAAATATAGAAATATAACGTTGTGAATGTTTGTAAATTCGGTAGCTGTTATTTATTTTACTTTCCTTATTTACTAGTATCCGTACAGTTCAATGATAAATTTTATCTCCTTTATTATTTTAAATAGAATATCCTCTAAATGCTTGCAAAATGTTGCTAAATATTGGCAAACTCGTATGCCAGAACGTTTCAACAATTTATCTGATGTGGATGACATGGAGAGTAAAGAGAGCACGGGAGGGAAGGACTTAATCTTCTACCATCCCAGTGGTCTAAAAACCACTTAAAAGGACTGTGCATACAGGGTGTGACGCGAAGACTTTTCGTTAGACACATCTGGGAAACTAAATATATCTGAATTCTGAAGATTTGTATACCTGAGTTAGTCGACATTTGCAGTTTAATGAAAACATTGACAATATAAAATAGTGTACTTCCGGTTATACCGGAAGTATACATCAACTTCTTTATTTCAAATGGAATGCTATATTTTATATTTCATTTTCAAATTCTACATTAAATTTTATATTAACTTGCCTAAGCAATGCCTATACCGAAACTCAAACATTTTCGAGTAATTTCGAATTTTTCGAAAATTTTTGGAAAATGCCTCTGCCAGTTTTTTAACTGGAATATTCAAATGTTGTATATGTGCTCCACAAACAAGCCACAATGCCCGCCATTAGAAATAATTACTGTAAATTGTACAGGGTGTTTAATATTAAGCGACCAATTATGAAAAATTCAAATCGGAGTAACTCGCTTATTTTAAATGGAACACCCTGTGTTTTGTTGCCATTCAATGGCCCTTTTAATTCTTTTTCGGCGTGTATTAGCATTCCCTATACCTAAATTCCACCGTTTACAAGATATTTCATATTTTATTATAAAGATGTGAATAATTAATCTATTAGCAAGACGTACGCTGTGAAAAAACAATAATGTCAGAAGCTATTTATTAAATGTCACCGTCAATGATATAAGGACTGCGTTTTTTTGTAAATAATACACCAATGAGGATTTCATGAATTTAATGTTTATTTAAGTACACAGAATGCAATAAAATTATTCGTCGAATATGTCATATTGTATTTACTGAAATATATCTAGATAAACATAGACCAACTCCCGATATCATCAATAGACTATTAAGAAATTGTTCTCAGTATGGCACACTTCGTAATAATTGTACAATATTAACTCAAGTGTAAATAATCAATATTAACATTTGAATAGCATTTCTTCAACAGTGGGAGTCCCACAGGGTTCAGTTTTGGGACCAGTATTATTTCTATTGTATGTAAATGACATTGACATTCTGTCATCTACAACTCATTTTACCATGTATGCGGATGATACATCTTTGATAACTTCGAGTAACTCGGATCAAATATTAGAACATAACTGTGACACTTTGTTGAATAACTTGAGTGATTGGTTTTCTCATAACTCATTGTACTTTAACGTTGAAAAGACTCACGTTATGAGGTTTCACACTAGTTAAAAAATTTGTAATACATTAAACCTGCATATTAATGGTACTCCTCTGCATAATAATAGTGAGAGTGTAAAATTTTTGGGTCTAAATTTGGATAAAAACCTGAATTGGAAGTATCATTGTGAAACTATAATATCAAAGTTGGCGTCGGTGTTCCGAAATATGCGAGCAGTTCTTTACACGGATCAACTTCTTTGTTTATCTCATGCTCAAGTTGAGTGTGGACTAAGGTATGGTGTTTGTCTCTGGGGTAACAGTACTTTTTCGTCTCATGTTTTTGTCGCACAGAAGCTTGTTCTAAGGTGCATCGCTGGCATTCCTAGTACTCACACATGTAAGAATATTTTTAGACAGTATAAAATCCTTACTTTGCGTTGCATATACATTTTTGAGATTTGTTTGTATGTTTACAAAAATCAAAATAA
The DNA here is from genome assembly GCA_963924545.1 of Pogonocherus hispidulus. Lineage (NCBI taxonomy): Eukaryota > Metazoa > Arthropoda > Insecta > Coleoptera > Cerambycidae > Pogonocherus > Pogonocherus hispidulus. The sequence continues at coordinate 26,600,088 of OZ004695.1, forward strand.
ATTTATTTTAAATAAAGATCGTCATAAAATCAATACAAGACAGGGACATGATTAGGAGGGGGGGAGTTTCTCCTCATTATGGGGGGCCTAGAATGTTTAATCATTTGTCTGATGATATAAAGCGTGTATCAATCAAGTGAACGTTTGTTTAAAATTAAATTGAAACAATATTTAGTAGATAAATGTTACTATTCTGTGTCTGATTATTATTTTTCTGTTACTTAGTTTGTAATTTGACTATTCCTATACATTATTGTCTAAAGGGAAAATAAATTATTATTATTATTATTATTATTAACTATCACTAATAGGTATTACAAAAATAAAAAAAGTTGCGTTAGGTACAGGTTAGGTGGGTTAGGTATAGGTAATATTTTATATTAAATGCTCAAAGTGGCCACTATTCACCTCTAGTCATTTGGTAATTCCTTTCATGATATTATGTGTAGCCTCATAAATATGTTGCGGTTCCATAGAATTAAAAACCTACACTACTCTTGCCACCATATTTTCCTTTGTAGAAACTGATTAATTATTATTGTCATCTTTATAATAAAACATGTAATATCTTGTAAACGGTGAGATTTAGGTATAGTATCGAATGAGAATTAAAGGTCAATTAAATGGCAACATAAAACACAGAGTGTTCTATTTAAAATAAGCGAGTTATTCCGATTTGAATGTCATAATTGGTCGCTTAATATTTAACACTCTGTACAATTTACAGTAATTATTATTTCCAATGGCTGGCAATCTGGCTTGTATGTGTACATATGATTTTCCAAAAATTTTCGAAAAATTCGAAATAACTCGAAAATGTTTGAGTTTCGGTATAGGCATTTCTTATGAAAGTTAACCTAAAACTTAATGTAGAGGTTTAAAATAAAATAAAAATTATAGCATTCCGTTTGAAATGAAGAAGATGATGTCTACTTCCGGTATAACATTGATGTCAATATTTTCATTGTGCCTGCAAATGTCGACTAACCCCCGTAAACAAATTTTCAGAATTCAGATATATTTAGTTTCCCAGATACGTCTAACGAAATGTCTTCGCGCCACACTCTGTATATTCAGGAGGAACAGAACAAGAGGAAGACTATTTGTAGGATACCAAAAAGTTACACAATGGAAAAGTTAGAATATAATAGGCTAAAAAAATGGAAGGTTTAACAATCTTCTCCTACTAAAGGTTAACCCAGGACAAAAGCTATTCAAACAGAAGAGTCAAAGGAGCAGATACCATTAGGACATTTCCCTGTACATTGTTCTCTAAGATATTCATTTCATTATATGGTAAAGCAGAGAACGATACAAGTCACTTTTGTAATTAGACCTGAGAAACGAAGTAGCTGATCATGTACCTCGTGCTCCTGCGTTATCCGATTAAACACTGGGCAGGAATTTTTCACAACCTTATATGTAATAAGGATATTACTGACTTTTTAGATATTTGAAAATTAGAGTCATTATTAAATTTTACTTCTTTCCAAGTCGGGAAGTGATCATTTTCCTCTCCGGGGTGGAAAGTAAAACATCTGAAAAGTAGTATTTTGAGTGACGTTAATTTTGACAAGTCATCAGTCTTTATTTTTCTTTATACAAAATCGGTTTATCATAATAATAAGTTAAGTTTTAGTATTTTTTCAATTCAATCTATAATTAATTAACTACGTATATATACCAAAGCAATTGAATGGAAATCCTTTAGGTAGAAATGTCTCATACCTAAAGCAAGTAGCGCTCATAATAAATTTACCTACTTGTAAACAAATTTATATAAATTTAATAATTATTAACAGTCAACTGTCAGTGTGAAAGTAAACAATTTATGTCCCCTTGTTAAATAATAATGTCAGTGCCACAGAAACGGATTTTCACTGTCTTTCAAATTAAAAGAAAGTATGAAAAATATGAATGATTAAATATAATAATAATAATAATAATAATATCTCTACTAATAATCTAAATAATAATAATAATAAAATGGAAGTATTCTCGTTTTCTTAGAGATGGTTGTGAATAAAATCTTGTACATACTTCGGTGGTGGAAGGTTGCGTTCCTGTGTCGCCCTGTAGCTAACCTTTGTGCTTCGCACCTCTGTTATCTAAACCGCTCTCGACAGTATTGAAATATTTTCCGCCTCAATATCTGATCTACTATTACAACTCCTGTTGAAGTGAGTAATATGATATCAGTTCTTACCTTTGTTAGAAGCCTTGACATAGACTGGCATACTCAAATTTAATTACATTCACAAAATATTTTTAATACGAGATGACGAGATACCAATGATACCATACGGATGCCTAAACAATCTATCTGACAATTTACAACCTGCATCTATGGTAGATTGAAGCAAGATAATATTTAACAATACATTTTTTTGTTGTTCTAGCCACGAAGGTATCTGAAAGGTTATATACTTAACAAAAATCATCAAAAACCATTTATATGTTTCTACTTTAAACTTTTTTAGGCATTATTTCTAACTGCATCCTAACTGCATGCATTGAATCTCCAGCATAATTTAGATATACTTAATAGTTGGTGTATTGATAATTGTTTACCTTTAAATGTAGCAAAATGTAAAGTCATGTCATTCTCACGTAAAACCAATACCATTTATTATGACTATAGCTTAGATACGCCTTCAATAGACCTAACTTCATCAGGGACCTTGGGGTTATTTTTGATTCAAAATTAACTTTTTGCAAGCATATTGAGGAATGCGTTACTGGTGCTTACAAAAATTTAGGTTTCGTCTTGCGTAACAGCAAAGAGTTTAAGAACATGTCTACATTGCGTACGTTATATTCCTGTTTTGTTAGATCCAAGCTAGAGTATGCCTCTGTTATGTGAGCACCAACGTACAACTGTCATATTACATCATTGGAAAAAGTTCAACGGCGTTTTTTTAAATCGGCAAGTTTTATCTTGGATGGTAGCTATCCAGTGAGAGGTACCTCTCAGGAATTTTTTCTAAATAAATTTGCAATGAGCAGTCGGGTTAGAAGACGAGCTATGTACTCTATTATTTTTTCATATAAAATTATTAATAATATGGTCAATTGTCCATCGCTTACATCGCTCATCAATTACCATGTGCCCAGAGTAAATGCTAGGTCGAGTAACTCGCTTTACCTTCCCACCTCTCGTACTAATCTTTTACAGTCATCCCCAATATATCAAATGTGCCTTAATTATATAGATACTCAACAAGAACTTGACATATTTCACAGTAAGATTGCTGATATAAAGCATAAATACTTAGTACCAATTTAATTTAGTTTTATAACGGTTTATAACAATGCTTATTTTGTTGTATATATGTACATATGTTTTTTTTGTGTTTTTCTCATTTTTCTTCTTTTGATTGTATCTATTTATCTTGTTTCTATAGTGTTATTGTGTCAATAATGGCTACTGTTTGTTCGCGCTTGTATATGTTTTTTTTATATTAATACTTCCTTCTTTATTTATCCTGTAATTGGGCTTACGCCCGCTGGGTAGATTATTTAAATAAATAAATAAATAAATAAATAAATAAACTGCATTTTTATAGATATAAGTTTGATGATATAAATATGTCATATTTTATAACTATTTTCAAGCTTTGATAAGAAAATCTATAATGATTAGGTGTTTCTTCTTTTCACTAAAAGGAAAATAGTTTCATTACTTAACCCGTTTTGCAAGCAAATGAAAAATAATGTTACTTCATTCTTTGGAAGCGTCAGAGTTTTTGCAGCTTTCCTTTATACCTTGATTCTTCCTTCAATTTAGGGGGCTGTTATTCTAGTACTACGTTGTCATTTAGTGTTCAGTGATTTACTTAACTCTTAAAAATGAAGTTGGTAGCATAAGCATTGCTGTATGACTGTTAGCATGATCATAAAAAATTATAATCTTTTTTATCTAACCAAACCATCATTTCATGTGAGTTTTAGAAACATAGAGGCAACAAGAAAATATAAATATAAATAAAAGTAATAGCGCCTACCAGTAATACGAATTTCCTAATGGCCCCATATTTTAATGTAATGGTGTACAGGGGATGTAATTTAAACGTTAGATGAAAGTATATTCCCTGAATGACGTACCAGTTTCATTTTTTTTATCATGCATATATATTATCAATTTTATTTAACTGCTTCGTCAGATACTAAAATGTACACCGGAGGTGCCGGTATTGTGATATTCCAGTGGGACCAGAGCCATTTCCAAGAAATTTACGATCTCTGAACTTTTACACTGCCGTTTCTATTTAAAGAGATAGTTTTACGGCTTTTGTAAATATTTACTAGTTTCACTTAAATCGTCACTACTTTATTACTCAGTACATTTTACATGAGCATTGGGTCTTTTCATGGATGTAAATGTGTGTTTGTGCAGTGAGCGAGTGCAAAGGGTTATAAAAACGTTTCCCAGTGTCCTCAGCAAACATTTTGCTGTTTTCAATATATTATGATCATTAATATTGGGCAGAGTTGCCTACAACGCGAGAAAACGCGATAAAAAATACTTGCTAATATAACATAACAGTAAGTTGGGTTTTTTAAGATACATTTTTTTATATTACAAAAATGTTTCTCCATTTATCTGTACGAATGAAGCCAAAAATTTAAACTAAGAAATATATTGTGACACTCTTAATTTGTTTTCGGTTTTATATCGGCCGTCATCTTCCAAACTTTAACGTGGTGAATGGTCCACACGGACTTTACTGTGGTAGGGTGGCTTCAGTGATGAAGGTGCAATGAATGCACATGCCTGGGGTCAGTTTTCCTAAACCTAAGTAATAAAAGTCAAACAATTTCAATTACTAAAGCATTTATTTATATTTTAAGCAAATCGGTTGGCAAACAGACAAGTAGCAACATTAATATGCAGAAAATAGTAATAACAATATAATTGTCATTAAGCAGGTGATGAAGCAGCGATAAATAGACAAGCAATAAATATTATACAAGTAAATAAGAAAATTCTGTACCATTGTCATTAAGCAAGTAATAATAAAACGATCAGTAAATAGGCAAGCAACAAAATAAAACAATCGGTGAATAAAAGAAAGTAGACGGTGAATTAGCAACAAGCAACAACAACCAGGAGAAGCTCAAACAGAGCGGTATATTATTAATAGAAAATAGTTTAATATCAGCGGATGGCTTATTGTATCAGTTTCAGGTCGTATTCCACCAATGTATACTAGTGAGCAACTTCCCTCAAGTCAACCGCTCATACAGGGATCGTTGCTAAGTCTCATTCAGTAAAATACAAAAGTAGGTTATTATAGCCGGAATTGAGACTCCCCCCACCCCTTTTGACCTTGAATGACCTTGAATGACCTTTGGATGACCTTTACATGACCTTTGAATGACCTTGAAGTGACCTTTGGATGACCTTTGAATGACCTTGACGTGACCTTTACATGACCTTAAAGTGACCTTTGGATGACCTTTGTATAACCTTGAATTGACCTTTGGATGACCTTAGAGTGACGTCATTTAGTAAACAGACACGACTCCTCCCCCACTCCCCAATTCCATATTTAAAAGGAGGGAATGGGCAAGCTGAAATCATTTTGAAGTAAATTCTCGTGAGGAACGTGTAATACAACAAAAAATGCATTTGTGTAGTAATTGTGGTAAAACGTTTACGCGCAGTGACAATTTACGTCGTCATGAGATAATGTCTTGCAAATCGAAAATGACTAGTGATGATGGACCCAGTGCTAAACGTGCTAGAATGGATTCCTCAAGTACTCAAACCATTATTTGTTGTAACAAAAATATACCTGCTAATCAAATAAATTCGCATCGCAGAACCCTCGAGCATAGATCAATGTCTTGTACTCCTAAATGCGATGGCGTACAAATTATTAACAGTGCCTTCAAATGTAGAATTATTAGTTATCGAGTGCATAGTCAAAATCAGCATATAGATTACAATTTGTTTTTCGACGAAGTAAAGGAGAAGATATTGAAATTGTTGGAAGAAATTGTAAAAGTCCACAAATCTGCAAAAATGAATATGGAAACATTTGCTAAATACACATTACCGAAACAAGAAACAACGGATGTTAAGACTTTCAATAGTTCTAACAAGATTATAGATGAATCCAAAGATCTGAATAATATTTATCAAGAATTTGTCGATAAAATGATATCTCAAACATCTGAATTTGAAGAAAAAGATTCTGGTATGTAATTCATAAAATACAATTAATTAGTTTTATACATGTATGTATTCAATGTTTCAGGTTGGGCTATCGTTGAAGTTTTATATGTGGAAGTAAATATAAATAAAAATAGTCCTCTGTGCGCATCATCATACATGAAGTTACCAAAGTTTATCGAAAATAAGAAAGCTGTAGTGAACATAAGAAACGATGATCAGAACCGTTTTGCATGGGCCATTACTTCAGCACTATATCCACCTAGAGGACCAGTTCAGGAGGTCTCTTCGTATCCACATTATTCTACAGTTTTAAATGTGACGGGTATGGAATTTCCAATTAAATTAAAAGATATTACGAAATTTGAAGTGATGAATAATATATCAGTTAGCGTTTACGGTTTAGAAAAGGAATTTGTTGATAATAAAATGAAATACGAAATAGTAGGACCGCTGCGCTATGCATCAAAGAAATTACGTTATCATGTAAATTTGTTACTTATTACAGAGGACTGTGGAGAGAACCATCATTGTAGAAAGGAATGTATAAAAAGTCACTACTGCTGGATAAAAAATTTTTCAAAATTAGTTTCCAGTCAAGTTTCACTTCACGAACACAGAAAATATTTTTGTGACGGTTGTTTAATGTATTTCAGTAGCGAAAAAGCGTTATTACAACATCAAAGTAATGATTGCAATCATGTTTATACGACGACGCCTTCAAATAAACTTCGTATAGATAAGTTTGGAAATAGCGTTCCCGAAAACATATTAAAATTTGAAAATTTCGAAAAGCAATTGAAAGTACCTTTCGTAGTTTATGCCGATTTCGAATCAGTTCTAAAACCACACGACACTTGTGAACCCGATCCTACAAAATCTTTTAGTAACAAAACGTTCAGTCACGAACCGTTCTCATTTGCATACATAATAAAATGTTCATTTGACGATTCTTTATCTAAATTTGTATTATACAGAGGGGAAAATGCCGGTAAAGAATTTATAAAGCGCATCGAGGCGGATTTAACTGATATCTATAATAAACATTTGAAAGAGTTCGTTCCAATGAATCCTTTATCTGCGGAGGAAGAACAGGACTTTTCGAATGCAACCGTTTGTGGTATATGTGAAAAACCGTTTCTTGAAGGGGAGGTAAAAGTCAGAGACCATTGTCATTTGACGGGCAAGAAAAGGTTCGGAGCTGCTCATTCTGTTTGTAATTTAAATTATAAATTACCTAATTTTGTCCCAATTATATTACACAGTATGAGTTCTTACGATTCCCACCTCTTTATTAAAGAGTTGTGTTCTAATAAAGATAGAATAGAAGTAATAGCTCAGAGCAAAGAAAAATACATATCTTTTACTAAAAACCTGTATTTGCATGATTATACGGACAAAGAGGGAAAAGTAAAGAAAAAATATTTGAAGATGAGATTTATCGATAGTTTTAAATTTTTATCCACTTCACTAGAAAATTTAGCGCAAAACTTGAGCGATAATCAATTTCAAGAAACGGTTAAACATTTTCCAGATTACGAACAATTTAATTTAATTAGGCAAAAGGGCGTTTTTCCTTATAGTTTCTTAACGACATTGGATAAACTAAACAATAAAAATTTACCCGCGAAAGAAGAATTTTATGACAATTTATCAGAAGAGCATATATCAGATGCCGATTATCGTAGGGCGCAAAAAACTTGGAATATATTTAAGTGTCAAAATTTGGGGGAGTATTCGGATACTTACTTAAAATCAGACGTACTTATATTATGCGACGTATTTGAAAACTTTCGAAACATTTCATTAGATAAATATCATTTGGATCCCGCACAATATTTTACTGCCCCGAGACTAGCTTGGGATGCTATGTTGAGACTCACGCAAGTAAAATTAGAATTACTGACAGATATTTCAATGATTCATTTTATTAAAAAAGGAATTCGTGGCGGTATTAGTCAGTGTTCGGAGCGAAAACACATCGCAAATAATATTTTTGTTCCAAATTATAACCCACAAGAACGTTCATCTTTTATCACATATTTGGATGCAACAAATCTATACGGCCATAGTATGTCACAGTATTTACCAACCGGCGGATTCGAATGGTTAAACGATCAAGAAATCGGTAATTTCAACGTCATGAATATTCCAGATGAGAATCGTTACGGGTATATGTTAGAAGTTGATATTGAATATCCGCTGGAATTGCACGACGCACATAGAGATTTACCATTTTTAGCCGAAAGTATGATTCCACCCGGTTCAAGATCAAAAATTCCTAAATTGATACCCAACTTGAATAATAAAAGTAAATACATAATACACTTTAGAAATTTAAAACAAGCCATAAGAAACGGTTTAAAATTGAAAAAAATACATCGCATAATAAAATTCGAGCAGAGTTGTTGGTTAAAAGTATACATAGATTTAAATACCGAAATGAGGAACAAGGCAACAAATAAATTCGAACGGGATTTATACAAATTAATGAATAACGCAGTGTACGGAAAAACAATGGAGAACGTGGATAATAGAAGAGATATTAAACTGATAACTCATTGGGAAAGGAGGGGGAAATCCTTAGGGGCAAACACATTAATCGCTCGTCCTAATTTTAAAACTTGTACAGCATTTTCAGAAGACTTCGTGGCTATACATATGGGGAGAACAAGAACTCATTATAATAAACCGCTCTATCTGGGGTTTTCAATTTTAGAGTTATCCAAGACAGTGTTGTACGACTTTTACTATGACACCATAAAGAGAAACTATAAAGATGAGGCCTCTTTGCTATATACGGATACCGATTCGTTAATTATAAAAGTGTATACAGATAATTTTTATGAATTTATCAAGTCAAATCCGAGCATATTCGATACGTCAAATTATAAAGAAGGTAATAAGTTCGGTATTCCCGTAACGGCATCCGTATTGGGAAATATGAAAGATGAATTCCCTTCGGATCCCATAATGGAATTTTATGGAACAGGTGCAAAAGCTTATTACGTAAAGTCGGTGAATACTGAAGTCAAAAAAGCTAAAGGCGTAAAGAAATCAGTAATAAAAAAGAATTTAACAGTCGAAGATTATAAGAAAATCGTAGAGCAAGGCGGTACCATATTCAGAAAAATGAGTTCGTTTCGGAGCGAATTACACAATATATATACAGAAATAAAAAATAAAGTGGCATTGTCTTACTTCGACGACAAAAGATTCATAATACCAAATACAACACGAAGCCTACCGTGGGGCCACAATGATATACAATATTATTTAACGGATGCGGAGAAAAATTTTGAATGGTTCGTAGCCGCTTTAAGTCAAACAGCTGGGTGCAATATCGATAATAGTCAAATTAGATTGAGATATTTGATAAACGCGCTAGAAGAATTAATATGATGATTGTACATAGAGACGAAACGAATATGTGTGTTTACTCGTACCATAAGTAATTAGAATAAAGTTAAATGTAAAAGTATGTATTATGACGTACAGTGAAGTAAGAAAAGATGTAATTATAATAAAAAAATATTATATAAAGTAACTGTAACATATCATAATATTCAAACGCATGTAATAGATGTATGTATAGATGTATATGTATGTAATCTCGCATGAGCTCGGTGCAAAAAAAAGTATGATATTAGCATTAAAATAATTAGAAACGTAGTAAATGTTTAAGATTATAGAAAATAATTATATTATTAAGTACAATGTAATTATAGGCTATCGAAGAACAAATGTAATGATTATATGTAATGTAAGCAATGTCGTATTAACATGTGATTACTTGTACAATAATTAGAAATGTAACGAACGTTAAGGATTACAAAAAAAAATAATTATAATTATTAAGTACAACGTGACTATAGGCAATTGAAGAATAAACTTGTAACATTGGTAATGTACACAATGTCTCATTAACGCGTAACTATATGTACAGAAAAATAATTATACTTATTACATACAATGTAATTTGTATTTGTACAGAGAGTAATTATAATTATTACATACAATATAATTACATGTAATTGAAGAACAAACTTAATAATTATATATAACGTAAGTAACATAGGTAATGTACATGCAATGTTTTATTAACGGGTAACTATTTGTACAGAAAATAATTATAATTATTACATACAGAGTAATTATAGGTAATTGAGAAACAAACATAATAATTATATGTAACGTAAGTAATATACATGCAATGTCTTATTAACATGTAACTATTTGTACAATAATAATTAGGAATGAGAATAAAATAATTATTAAACAAGTACTCTTTCATTCGTACAATGTCATTCACGCTACCTCATCCACACTGAGCATCAGAACGTACTTTAAGGTATATATGATCTCTTCGTGGTAGAGTGGGGATGGTGGGGAGAAAGTCATATCCTATAGAACGTTAAGAAGGATAGGAGGAGCTAATACTCGTTCACTGTAGTACAGTGGGAGGGTGGGCGGAGCGAGTCGGATCCTATAAAAGCTGAAGTCGAATCGGAGGAGTTATGACTCCTTCAGTCGTCGTCGAGTGTAACAGTGCTAGTAACAGTTTGTCAAAGTACTAAGTTTTATACAATGGGTAAGTGTAGAAACGTTAATCAAAAAGTACATGGAAGTCGAAAGCAACAATCCAAGGATAATTCAACATCACGCAGAGCACCGCAGAAGAACATAGAAACACTTAAAGTATTATCCAATATAATAATACCAGGGGTTAATATGCAAGACAACCAGTTGCATTCATTATTTACAAACCCAGGTAATGGACAACAACAAAACGCATCATACCCCACGGCTTCGACATCACAGCATCCGGGCTACTTCACAGAACCATATCAAAATGTATGGCGGCAAGCAGAATCGTGTAACGGTCAGGAGACATCCCACGGCGAGGCCTCAATTCCAGTGGATATCGTACACCAAGCTCTGGCCGAAGTAATTAATGAAGAGGGTCATGAGAACGTAAGCAATGCAGTGATAGCGGATATGATCCATCAAATGTCACCATGGAGCGAGGACGACTTTATAAAATCAGAAAAATCGACAAGTGAAAAAATTAAAGATAAAGGACGATCCACAAAAAAGTCCCGTCGCACCACCGAGAAAGATGGATCATCCAAGAAACCAAAAGTGAAGGAAGAAGAAGGAGCAAGTACACTAAAACACTTGCTAGGTGAAGTCTCTGCTATACCGACAGGGAACAGAAGAGAGCAAGAACAATCGGCAGCAACAGAGAACCCTATCACCATACCCGACGACGACGAGGAGAATCTCAACATGTTTTCTCAAGAAACAGACATGACAATAATTAGACAAGCGATAGCATTAAAAAATAAATTGCTAAAGGAAAAAATGGATGCGGATCGGGAGTTTACAAGTACCCAACAAGAAGCGAACGGGTTGGAGGAGGAAATCACTCGTTTAAACCATCTATTCACAGCCACGACTAGTCGACTGGAAGAGATAAGTAACCGTCGCGACAGACTCACAAATAAAGTAAACTGGATAAGACAATCCTTAGGTTAACAATAGTATTAAATAAATGTATACATATAATTAATGTTAGAGCAGTAAGAATAGTGTAAGATAGAAAAATAAATAAAGGTTGAAAAAATAAATTGAATCTTGAATGGAATGAAAGAACAGAATGTACAGAGACTGAAGGATGTAAAAGGGAGCAAGTAATAAAATTGAAAGTTGGTAACACTGGTAATAAAGAAAGATGGAATGAATAGAAAATGAGGTTGGTAACATTGGTGAGTTGGTAACACTGACAAACGGGGCGCATAATCAAAGGTGGAGGGAGTCCAAATCTAACCCAAGCTGCGTAGAATCACTGCGCAAGTTGAGAGGGGGAGTGGAAGCCATGAACCACGCTAGAGACGTTTGTGAAATTCTTTTCCTTCCAGCCTCCGCCGGGTACAGACGTGTGTCTTCGTGAAGAGTCTGAGCAATTGTGGTTAAATTAGCTTCACTCGTTTTTAGCGTTTTCGTGTTTGTGTTCTCGTTCATTATCAAATATCTACGTTAACGATGGTCGGTTTAAAACGTCCGAGAAAGCGTACCACCGCAAGGGCTGAACATCAAGCCTAACCGCTGGTGACGCCGGCCCAGCGGATTTTACATCGCCAGTGGTTGAAGCCGGCAATTCCGCAGTTACCGCCACAAGTTCAGCTTCCCCAGGGCACCGAAATCGCCCTGGTGCCGGTGGCCAAGCGGCCAAAAACTTCAACGAAAACCGGGACTCGGAGTGAGCGGGCGGTGGTAGTTGCGGGAAAAGGCAGCGATGAAGAAAGTACGGTGGTGCCGCCGCTATTGTCGCCGATGAGCAGCGTCACAGAAGACGAGATCGTGTGTGACGCCATTGTGGGGGAACCAAGCACATTAAGGCGGCCGATAACAACGCGGCAACTACGTCATCGGCGAGGGAGACGCCATCTGACGGGGCAAACCAACATCAGGCCCCCATAAGGTTGGTTACCAGCGCCGATGTTCACGTGTCGGCCGAACCAAGACGTGAACAACCGGGCGGTAATCAACCTCAGCCCATCGGAGATGATAGCGGAGACGACCTGCGGCAAGTCTTCTCGCAGGAGTCCCAAATCCATATGCTTGATCTAGTCAAGCAATGGAAACGGGACAATAGCGAGGGGCTGATAGCAGCCAATCGCGAGGTCGATATGCACGCGCAAGTAGTGCAGAACATCCGCGATAGCTTGCGCGATGCGGAAGCGGCCTGGGAAGCTTCAAAGCGAAAGCGCGATCGACTGCTAGCGCAGCAGGAGCATATGAGGAGCATCGTTAACGAGTAATGTTAAATTCGTGCGCGAAAACGGAGACACCGGAGGTTGTGACTATCCTCAAACCCCCTCCCCCCCCCACTCCACTCCCAATTTTCCCTCATCCTTCCCACATATCAAAACCAATAAAAAACACATATAAGCCCCCCCCCTGCGGGGGGGACCCCCCATCCCCTTCCCCCCCCCCCAAAAAAAAAAGATTGCTTGTGCAACTTACTGCGCAGGGATAACTACAAAGGGAACGGAGAGCGCACTGTTTTGGTCGATTTCAGGGAAGGGAAAGAGCTAGAGCTGCGCGAACTTTTTTTTTGGGGGGGGGCTGGGAGGGGGGGGGAGGCAAGGAGAAAATAAAATAGGTAGAATTTTCTAAGTCGCTTAGCCTTTTTTTAGCCTAAATTTTTAAAATTCATTTTCTCGTCTTCTAAGAATATGTAGTACCCCGTGTAACGTATCAAATTACTCGTCTTGACATTTCCTATCGATTGATACCACCTTTATTAGCATCCGAGAAAATTTCAGAAAAACCATATGTAAAATTTCTTTGATTTTAAAGTTATTTGAAGTTGATTTAAAATGAAAAAAAATTTCTTTTTAAATTACGATATTACGGATACATGTATGACCTTTCCAATTACCCATCTTTACATTTTCTATCGATTGATACCAACATTCGTTCGCATCGGAAAAAAAATTTCATAATTCGTGTCACCTTAAAAAATTATAAGAAATTGTTACAATATTATTCTATACGATGGTGACCTCATAAATTACACTTGTATATATGACGATGTTGCCCCCTCCACTCGATGATGTCACACACTATATTTAAACGCAGGAGGATCCTACCTCAACTCAGTTTCATTTGGTCTGTGAATAGTAAAGTATTAAGTAATAGAAAAATGACTGTAGGGCAACCTCATATTGAATTCCTTACCTGGTTAGCTACCACTAATTTTCAAGAAAACAGCTATGAAGAGAGTGATGAGGTAAGTATTATAGTATGTAATTTTCCATTTTAATTGAAGGTAAACTATATATTTTGTGTCATTTAGGTCGATCCCCTTAACGCTGCTAACGTTCCTCAAGCGAATTTGTCAATAAGACAATTGGTCGAGGCGGGATTGAATGTATTCCAAGAGAAAGATGATGAAGGTATGGAAGCTGATGCCGACCAAGGGCTTGCTCGTGGGATATATGTGGAAGCTATAGATATCTTTACAGGACAAAAACAGTATTGCAATACGGTGTCTTGCATCGTAGTGCCAGGTGATAGGCTTTATTAACTATGTTATAGATGCTTTGAGTGGTTTACCGTTAACGTTACCCCCACCTCCAGATACCAATACATCGAATCACATAGGACAATTAGACTGGAGGATGCTGTATTACATACCTGCGACTCTTGTCAATTACCCCTTAATCAATTGAAACTAACAGACTGTTGTATACTTTGCAATAAATAGTGTTAAGTAGTTTTTGATAGATTAAACGATGCAATTTGTAAATAAACTGTATATGAAGAAACCTCATCATTAATTACGCGGTAATTGACATATAGAAAATACAAGCATAATGTTAATCATTACCCGTAATGTATGTAATGTCGCATTAGCTCAATACAAAAAAAAGTATGATATTATCATTAAAATAAATAGAAACGTAAATGTTTAACGTGTAACTATTTGTACAGAAAAATAATTATAATTATTACATACAATATAATTACATCTAATTGAAGAACAAACTTAATAATTATATATAATGTAAGTAACATAGGTAATGTACATACAATGTTTTATTAACGGCTAACTATTTGTACAGAATATAATTATAATTATTACATACAGAGTAATTATAGGTAATTGAGAAACAAACATAATAATTATATGTAACATATGTAATATAGGTAATATACATACAATGTCTTAATAACATGTAACTAGTTGTACAATAATAATTAGGAATGGGAATAAAAATAGTTATTAAACAAGTACTCTTTCATTCGTACAATGTCATTCACGCTACCTCATTCACACTGAGCATCAGAACGTACTTTATGGTATATGATGTCTTCGTGGTAGAGTGGGGATGCCTTTATATTAAGTAGGAGGGGCGAGTGGACAACTTTAAAACCTACCATTCAATAGTAAGTGGAAGGGAGGTTCAGATTATCTCTCTCATTCAAAATGCGAGAGGAGGGATGACTGCTGCCTATATATATCCGTAACTTGAATCTGTTTGGCAGTTAAGCTCAGCAGTTCAGTCAAACAAGCTAAAATGGCAGCAAGCATCCTAGACTCAGAAAACTGGGACGAAGAATGTGTGACACCTGGGATGTCATACCCGACAACAATTGTCCCACCACACAGAAGACCAGAGCCGCCGCAGGAGGAGAATTGGGATAATGAGTGCGTCCCAGGACGCACTTACAACCCCAGGGATGCCATTCAGGACCGGATGGTAATCCGGAGCTGCCATCCGGTCATCAACAAGACGAAGACAGAGAAGAAGGCATATAGATATGCGGAACGAGCGCGATGGCTCCACCTGATGGGTCGCCGAGAGGAGGAGAAGAGCCAGGAGTGGAGTAGCAAGAAATAATTTTTCTTGCTACTTAAGAACAATTATATTTTTAATTATATATTTTTATTTTTTAATTGTGTATTTTATTTTATTATTTGTATTGTATTTTTAGTTGTATATTTTTTTATTTGTATTATTTTGTATTTTAATTTTTAAATATAGTGTGTTTTCTGTCCAAAAGTGTGTTTCTTTTTTTATTCCAAGTTCTCCTCCTTTATGCAATATGCATAAAAAAAAAACAAAAAAATAATACTTGAAAAGTAATTTTATTGTGATAATAGAAAAAAAATATAACTATAAGTGTTACATACAACTGCAAATAATATACTAAATTAAGCATATATTTTACCATATCATTTTACAAAGCAAGATAATTACTATACATATATTAAACTATATCAGTCTTGTTGATCCAACCATTCTGATCTGGTGGTAGTCCGAGCCATTTGACAAACAATTTATTATCCTTTTCCTTTAAAATCTTTTCCACTAAGTATACATCGGGGTGCTTAGTCTTCTGAAGTTCATAATCATAAAAACATCCTTTAATAGGTTGACCTCTCACATCTTCTATCATGTATGTGACGGGATTTGTTACATTAACTTTAACAATTTTAAAAAGTTCCGTTGAATAGTTGGCTGTATACCCCTTTTCAAATATTCCTTTGTATTTGCTAATCCGAACCATGTCACCAACATGGAATTTTGATTTTAATGCGACTTTGGGATGATTATATACACTTAACTTTGTTGTATATTTTACATCTATGGGTTTCATACCTATTGTACGATGGACTTTATTATTGTACAACTTTATAATATCAGGAAGTATATCAAACCATTTGTAATTGCCTCTGGCCGAGAATTCTTTATATAACCAATTTTTTAAAGTTTTAATTACACGTTCCACGATTGCTGCCTTTTTTGTACTGAATGTGGAATAATGATTTATGCCATATTCATGCATCACTGTGGAGAACTGGCGATTGTAAAACTCGAGTCCTTGATCGCTCTGTAAGTTTGTTGGGGAATAAACAGCTTCTTGAAGAATTTCTTTCATCGCAATAGAAACTTCCATAGCAGTTTTTTTCTTTAGCGGTTTGGCCCAAACATATTTAGAATAGCAATCAATTACTATGAGTATATATCGATAACCTTTATTTTCATTTGCAAAATTCTGCATTTCTGCCAAGTCAATCTGCCATAAGTCTGCCAAACCTTTTATTACGGTTCTTCTCCTTCTAAAATTTTTTCGTGCTGGTCTATGTAATTCACTGACAATTTGTCGTTTTGTGCCACTAATGAACATTATACCCTTTTTTTTTATTATTCAAGTTTATTAATAATAATAGTAATATACATTTAGATGTTCCACGTTCTGCTTGGAATGACTTATTGTGATGAGCTGCTCCTTGTTTTATTTATATAATGCATAAATTTTTTTACTCAACTTGTGATGATCTTAGAATCGGTTGGTCGTAATGAAATACCTGGCCATGCTAATCCTCCTGTGTCTCTCGGGGGATGGTATTTCGCAATAAGTTGTTCAATTTTTTCTACATCAAGTATGAAACCAGTCATATTTTGCACCAACTTAGTATGAGCATCCGAGTTTCTCTCACTTGTATTTTTTAATTCATCTATTTCAGTTTTCATATCGCTTATCGTTGTATCTATTTTTAGTTGTAAATTTTGAAACGTTTTTGTTATTTCATCCACGATTTCGTTCCTTTCTCTCTTTATGTAGTTTACTAAATTATCGGTTATAAGATTAGCTGATTTTTGTAGAGCGGAAAGGATATCTTTTTTGCAGGCATCCATAACTAAATTCACGTAGTTTAATGTTGCACCATCATTTTCATCTCTAGGATCTCCTATATTTTTTAATTGCTTTCCTTGGATGTCATACTCTTTTTCAGTAGTAAGTTTAAAACCGATGCCTTGCGGACCACGATGACCTTTACAATTAGGTCCTTTTCGGCGTCCAAATTTATCAATGGAGCCCATCGTTCTATTGCGTTCAAATTACAATTGACAAAATAAACTGATATCTGCTTTATATATGTATTTATGGTTGATGAAATAAAATGCGATAGTTATTTCTCTAATAGATGATTCCTTCTTCCCTTAATTCATCAATTAGGGATATTATTTCATTCTCATGATCTGAATGTCCAGCCATTTTAGAACTCCACAATAATCTTAAGCGGTCGATTAATTCTTTGGGCTTATTCCAGTATATGTAATCCACCTTTTTGCCTGTATATATTTTCTGAGATGACATTAGACCCGCACCTTTCTTGGATCGAGTTGACATTCCACGTTGTAAAAGTGGTTTTATAATTTCGACGTACTTTTTTGATTTACTAGGATTGTATCCCAATGTTACATTGTAATTTTTATATGCCGCATTCGTTATATTCAATATGTCTCCAAATATATTTTTATTTTCATCGGTGATTCCATAACCCGCACTGTTTAGATCTGGGGGAAATTTTAAAAACAGTAAATCGTATAACTGAGAATTTCCTTTATATGTTCCGAGTTTCTTATTATTTCTCCAAAATGATATAAGGTCACCCTGAAATCGCACTTCGGAGTTGCCCATGGCTAACTTTCCAGTATCGACATCAACTCGCACCCCATACTTGTTATCGAACGTAGATTCACCAGCTTTAACACCATTGATGTAGGTTGAAACGACATCAGTTAAATTTCGCAAATTACTACTAGACGTGGTAGAACTTGAAGGTGTCCCTA
Organism: Pogonocherus hispidulus; assembly: GCA_963924545.1. NCBI lineage: Eukaryota > Metazoa > Arthropoda > Insecta > Coleoptera > Cerambycidae > Pogonocherus > Pogonocherus hispidulus. The sequence continues at coordinate 26,618,421 of OZ004695.1, forward strand.
CAGATGATGGTGGCGGCGTTTCCATATAAGAATTACTTTCCCTAATTGTTTCATCTGATTCGAATTTCGGTGTTTTGATTACTGCAGAGGGTTTTTTAGGCTGTGTTGTTAAATACTGCTGTGTGGTTTGAAATTTACGATTTGTTTCCTGCGTTGTTTCAGAAATAGTTTTTAATGGCTTCGTTAACGGTTCATATATTTTTTCCAAGGCCATTTGACTTTCTACATGTTTATTTTTTATGTAATTGAATTTTTTGCGAATAGCGTCCGTGGCTTCTATTAATTTACGTTTCAAATCTATTTCACTATCATTATTTTCGTCCTTATCAACTACTGATCTCTTCATTTTCTTTCGATGTGCACCCACCATCACTACCTTTACAATTGATATATATATATTGGCATGCATTACGGATATATGTAACTGTCCAAACCTTTTCTGTATCTACCATCTTTTAGTTCTCTATCTTTATCGATTACTAAAAATCCATATTTATCTTCCCAGCATTTTGCACACATATCCAAGAACTCTTTGAAGGTAACGTCCGGTGATACATGATCTTGAAATATATGATGCAAATTCATTTCATCTTGCTTAAACATTATAATAAAATTCGAATTGTCTCTAATCAATTGTTTTGGTACTCGGGAATATGTTTGAGCCAGATAAAAACTATCTATGGATTTGTGTCGGCCCATACTAAAATATGACCTAATAATATCTTGTTTTTCACATATGATATCGTCGAAAATGAAAACGGAGTCCGGTTTTGCTTCAGATGGTTCCACAATTTCTACGTTATTATTAAATGTGTAAAATCCTAATCCATCAATGGGTTTTAAAATCTTCTGAAGATATTCATATTTTGGTTGATACAGTGACTTGGAATATAAATAAATATTAGCAAAACGTAAACCGTGGGGATGTGTAATAAGGGAAATCATAACATTTGTTTTCCCACAGTTCGAAGGACCGATTAACAAACCCCGAATTGTTGAAGGCAACAAGGGTCCATGGCGTCTATTGTTGATATTTACACCACTTCCTACACGTTCATCGAAATTATCCACTACAAATGTTTGCTTTTGCTTTACAATCCGCATTGTTTGAGGGTTGGATACAATATAAATAGATATAAATAGATATAAACGGTGTATTCAATATTTTAATCGATAACTAGCGTTCCTAGTGTTACCATCGAAGTAATCGGTGTTATAAAGAAAGTTTTACTACGTTTTGTTTATTTTAATGCCGTTCGTCAGTCAGTCTAGACGTAAAGTGTCTAATTCGCGAACAGGAAGGGGATTTATAAATTCTTTAATAAATAAACTACCCTTTGAATTACATTTACCCGGTGGCTACCAGTACTGTGGACCGGGTACAAAATTTCAAAAAAGGATTGCCAGAGGTGATCCAGGCATTAATGGTCTGGACCAAGCTTGCAAAGTTCACGACGCTGCTTACGAAGATCATAAAGATTTACCAACACGCCATAAAGCAGACTACGAATTAGAACAGCGCGCCTGGGAAAGGGTTAAATCTAAAGACGCCAATTTTAGAGAAAAAGCATCCGCCTGGTTAGTTACAAATATCATGAAAGCAAAACGTCGTTTAGGTATGGGATGTAAATCTAAATCAGTTCCCAGAAGAAAGGCAAATAAAAAGAAGAATATTAAGAAAAAGAAGGTCAGCTTTGGTGGTAATATTGTTCATAAAGTACGAGATGAAATACGTAAAGCTGGCGGTAAACGATTCGTTTCTAATGATACAAAAAAAGCAACACATTTTGCTTTACAAGCAGCACGAAAATTTGTGAAAACATCAGGGGGTAAAAGGAATATTCGTACTCCGCGAATTATACCTATACCGAAAGTTGGTGGAATTTTACCATTAATTCCTATATTTGCGGGATTATCGGCGCTGGGAAGTTTAGCCGGCGGTGCTGCAGGTCTATATAAAACAATAAGTGATGTAAAAAATGCAAATCAGCGCATGGCTGAAGGGGTGCGTCATAATAAAAAAATTGAATCTATGCCTCTTGGAAAAAAAGGCGAAGGATTGTATTTAAAACCATATCGAACTGGATTAGGACTTTATCTGAAACCGAACAATCCAAAAAACTTCTAAAGTCTCTACCTCGAAGAGCTCTCAGCGACATTGATATTAGTTATTATGCTAATATTTTTAAAATTCCATATTTTCGAGGTGTATTTATGCGAGACAATCTTCCTGAGAGTGGTGCCCTACATACTGAATCTGCAATTTTGAATTTAGACGGTATAAATGGTAGAGGAACACATTGGGTAGCCTACAAGAAAATTGGTAATATTATTAACTACTACGATAGTTTCGGAGATCTTCCCCCACCCAGGGAACTCTTAAAGTATTTCTACATTAAATCAAAGCCGATAATCTATTACAACTACGACCGTCAGCAGAACTACAATACAGTGTGGTGTGGACATTTGTGTTTAAGATTTCTAACTAACAATGAATTTTCCAATGACTCCAAAAGAAGAACGTGAAAAAATTAAAAAGACGGCGGATTCGTTGCGAGCTTTCTCAAAGTATAGGACTCTTACAAAATTGACAAAGGAACAATTAGCTGATTTTCCTAAAGAAGTGATGATAACCTGTGCTTCAAATGAAATCGCATGGGTGTGGGATAAATTACCTGAGCATTTAAAAAGC